>PVJO010002920.1:0-133137 GCA_004026905.1 Hystrix cristata
CCCCAGTATTGGAAAAAATGAACTCATATATGGTACAGAACGTGACCTTTGTCCCCTGGACCTCTGGAGATGAAGAGTCACTAAAGGACTTTAAGCAGGGGTCAGATGGTGTACATTTATGCTTTGGAAATGTAGTGGGGAAGCTCAGAGAAGGATGAGTTGAAAGAGTGCAAATTCAGGGAAGAAGAAAATGGCAAGGAGCTTAATGCCTTGATCCATGGGAGAAAGGGGAAACTGAGTTAAGTCTGCAGAGATGAGAGTGGTGGGGGAGGAGCTGAAGATGTTAGGTGGACTTCTTAGAGCTGCTCACTAACAGTGTTGTGGAAGGTGAGTGGGAAGAGGGGCTCCAGGACGATGGCCCTACCTGGTGTGACCTACCATGAGGCCCAAGCAAGACAGGGAGGTAGGGTGGGTGAAGGACTTTGGAGGTGAGCCTGCTGTGTTGGAGATGCTCATGGATTTCTAGAAGCCGGATATACAGGCATGGCAGGACCAGGCTGTGGAGAAGCAGCTGCAGCCTCAGGTCTGGCTGAGGTCATTCTAGAGAGAGAGAGTTCACTAGGTGGGAAGTGAAACAGATGCCATTTCCTTGGGGGAATACCCACGTGGAAGGGGTAAGTATATTAAGTAAAAATTACAGGAAACCATTGTTTGGACTAGGCTTCAGCACTAGGCCCCAACAGACTGGGTTTGATCCCCAGCATGGACGGAAGGAAGAAAAGAAGGGAGGGACGAAGGAAGGGAAAAAGAAGGAAAGAAAACTATTACAATGTTGTAATTTTGTCCCTTGACAGAAAAACAGTATCTCAATCAGCAGGGATTAGAGAGGCTAAAATGGCACTGTGACAAAAGATTTTTCAGGAAAGTAGGAGTGTCCAAATTATCATACCACTCAGGGAGGTCAAACAAGATAAGAACAGAAAAATATCATGAAAAAAATACCAGTTTGGGGTTTGGGGATTTAGCTCAGTGGTAGAGCTCTCGCCTAGAAAAACAAGACCCAGAGTTCGATCCCCAGCATCCCATCCTAAAAAAAAGAAAAAGAGAGAAATACCAGTTTGTAATTATAAGGATTGACAAGCCTACCGATATTTTAAATTCTTTCTGTACCCTAAGTCACTTAATCCTCACATGCTCACAATATCACCATGAGACAGGTACCCTTATTGTCCTCCTGTTACAGGTAGGGAAACTAAGGCACAAGGAAATTAAGTAACTTCTGAAAAATTTGAATAAACACTGGAATCCTGACTTGGGAGCCCGGCACTTGGTTACTGTGACGGCTCAGGCTCTGGGTCAGCCTGGAACTCCTCTGTGAGGGTTGATAAGTGCTCCTAGGCCCTCCCTGCCACACACCATGTGGGGGCCAGAATCCAGACTGCAGTGGGTGGAGCAGTGCATTGAAGTGGAAAAAGTGGACCCAACGATTTATTTTTGGAAAGGTTTTCAAGGAGTTCTGTAGTATGAAGAAGGAAGGGATGAAGCAAGAGATGTAGGGGAGCCTGGGGAGTCCTGAGCAGCCTAAGGTGAAGAAAGGACCTTGAAGATCTGGTGGAGGAGGACGATTTAAAAAGGGAGATAGAAACACAAAGAAAAGAAAGAAGACTGAGGGTGTAGCTCAGTGGTAGAGGGCTGCCTAGTATGTGTAGGCCCAAAGCCTGGGTTCCTTCCCCAGCACTGCAAACAAAACAAAACAAAATACCCCTCCCCCCAAAAAAAAACCCCAGAAGGCACAAGTCCAGTAACAAATGGGGGCAATGTTTGGGTCAATTAAAAAATCCTAGGAAAAATGCACACACACACACACACACACACACACACACACACACACACACCCCATACACATATACATAGCAGGGGCAGTGTTAAAAAATCACTCCATCAATTGATTAAAAAAAGGGTCTCTGATCTAAATCTTTCTTGCCTCCCAGAATGAGAAGTATTTCTGAACTTTTACAATCACATTCAAAGGTCCATAAATCCCCTTAGCACATGGTTCAGGCCTCTCTTAAGTCATATATCTTTCTTGGCCTTATGTCAGAATTATTTGTAACCATGTCAGTCTCTCTGGTAAATAATAAATTCTTTGAGGAAACCACGCTATAACTCAACCGTGGGTCTCACTGAGGGGCCCGCCCAAAATGAAACCTTGGGTTACACTGTGTATCTGCAAAACTGAATTACCAACAAACTTTGCACCTCAGTGCTTTTGCCTACATTTTAAAAATTTCATCGGAAGTTGTTTTGGCCCCAGGAAATCCAATGTCTTGTATTATCATCATTATTATTGTAATGAATTTGTGTTGATCTCATAGTGATAGCCCTGCTCTTCTCATCTTTTTACGTTTTCCTTCTGATAAAGAAGTCATTGCTTTTGTAATTTTGGATAAATTTTAATAAAAATCTATAAAATAAAAAGAAGTCATTGCTACAGGAGTAAGAAATACATTAAAACTACTAAGTCTTAAAGAGCTGAGTAAATACAAGGAGTAAATACATGTTTAACACAAGAAAGAGCACAGATAAGTAAAGTTTCCTGGTTCATAGGGTCAGAGGCAGAGATGTTCAGAAGGCAGAGTTGTTTGTTATCTACGTGCAGTTCTTAAAATTTGCAACTAAATGATTAACAAAAATTATTCCCACAATGGAAAAGATAGCAACACGATCAGGGTCCTACCTGGCTGTAGCACACGCCACTGCCAGTCACAGAAGGAGCTCTGACTGTTGATTGTCCCCAGGCCTCCAGGGGTTAAAGGACTCTGGAGAGGAGGGGATTGGTGGCCCTGGGAGCCGAGGGGAAGAGGAAGGAGACAAACGGGTGAAAGATGAATCTAAAACACACTTGAAGTTTGAGCCGGGTATTATGAGGTGACTGTACAATCTGCCACGTTCAATGAGACACTGCTAGGTGTGAAAGGGCACTAAGTGGACATTCCGGGAGGAATGTCTTCCTGAGCGTGGGCCCTGGTGACAGTTCTGCTGCCACCATTTCCTTAGGACCAGCTGTCCTGCTGTGGAGATGTGCTGCAGGGGCTCAGTGCTTCTAACCTCAGCCTGGAGGGAGGTGTGAGGAGAGAGTAAGAGTTCGGGGAGTGTAAAGCCGCCAACAGCACTGACTTGTACATTAGAAAAATAACCCCCGACCAAAGTTGTCATCATCGTCGTCACCATCAGAACACTTAACTATAATTTTATATTATTATTCATGGCATAATAACCAGAGCTGCCCACCTTGCTACTACTGTACAAATGCCTCTAGGACTTATTAATGGGTCCTAACTACGTAAGGATATGATACTCCTGGTAGTAATGTTTACAGAATTGAGTAATTATAATACTTCATGTATGGATCCAAGTGTTTGTATTTCCTTCAAACAATCCTTGGAGGTAGGTCTGTTACTAACCCCATCTTGCAGATAAGCAAAGAAAAGTACAGACAGGTCAGATCATTTTCTTAAGACCTCTCAGTTAGCAAGCAGTGAGGGCAGGCTGGCGGGCACCCTGAGTGAACCTCTAAAGTGCGTCACCAGCTCAGCACCGCGGTTTGTATTAATGCCACAGTTTCTAACTTCACACTTAACTGTGCAGAACCAAAGTGTAGGAATTATTTTTTAAACTATCCCTGCATCCTCCACAGTATCTTACTCCAGATGATAGTTCAGGATTTGCCTGCTACAAAACAACAATTAAAAAAAATTAAATGTGGGAGGGAGGGGAAAGGGAAATAATAAGAATGAAGATGTGTTACGTACACGTACCAATTCCCCACAATGAATGTAGTCATTGCATCCTGCAAACACACTAATAAAATTTTTTTTAAATAGGTATAATAAATAGAGCAATTGAACCCTGGCAGGATATTTGATATTTTTAAACAAGATTGTTATTTTTAAAGTATGATAATAGCACTGCGCTAATATTTAAAGGGTATCCTTATGCTTTAGAGGTATGTACTGTGTTTATGATGACTGTTGGGACACCTGAGAGTCCCACTTTTTTCTCACTTTTTTCTGTTGGGAAGTGGGAGAGAGGCAGGAAAAGAGGGGTGTGGTAGGGGCAGAAATATAGGTGCTGCAAGATTGGTCAAGAGGTGGCTAAAGCTGGTTGGCAGGACTGGAGGTCCATTACACTGCTATCGATGTTTAACTTCTTCCACAGTAAACAACACTGTTTGTTGAACTTAGCAAAATGGAGAAAGCCATGGGGATGGCCCAGTCAGAGGCAGCACACTCAAGCCCAGGGCGCAGGTCAGCAAGCTCGCACCCGGCCCGAGTGCCCTCCCCTGCTGCGGGCCCTGAGTCTTTGTGTCAGAAAATGAGAGCTTTGCCCCCAGTAGTCTCTAAGGTTCTATCCAGCTTTCAAATTTTACATTTTTTTGATCTGGAAAAAGTAGTTAAAGGGGGGAAAAAAGCCTGCCAGCTCCACCCTGGCATCTTTATCTCCCAACATGCACTGTACCTCTGGCTTCATTCCTCTCTCCAGCTATGTGACCTTGGCCGCTTCTCGAACCTCTTTGCACATCAGTTTCCTCAGCTGTGAAATGGGATGAGAGCAGGTCCTACCCACCTCCCAGGGCTGTGATGACAATTACAGGAGTCGATAGGTATAAAGTACAGAGAGGGGTGCATGGAGTACAGTCAGCACCTGATAAAGGGTGATAACATCTTTTACTATCCACATATGGTAGCTATTAAAACTAATTGTGGCTCAGCGAAGATACGTGATTTAGCCAATGTCTATCTGTTTTAATAAACAGTGGAGCAGACATTTATTTAAGTGCAAGTTTCTGACCATAAATCCAGTGTTGCTTCCATTCAAATTGCCCTCTGAGGGCATTATTATGAAAAATAGCAAATGATGAAAGATTATGCTAGACGACAAGCTAGGAGATCAGGTAGTGGTTGCCTAAGACTCCAGCAGTCATCAGAAAATAAGTTAACGTTTGTTGTTCACACAAAAAGCTGAGTCTGAGTTGCCTCTGGGTCTTGGAGCCAGCCGGCCTCTCTCCCAGACAGCCTGGAGCCCGGCACGGAGCAGTTGGATAGCGCTGGGTCGCTGGAAGGTAAATTACACCAGCCCTGAGAGGCAGCCCAGCCCAGAGAAGGGCCGGGGCCAGTCTTTTGTTTGCACACTGAAAAGCTTTGCAACTATGCACACTGGGTCCCTTAAAAGAACCGGGTCTTCCAGGCACGCTGACCTCAGGTGACCAGGAATTATTTTTCAAAATGTAGCTTATGATGAGTAATTTTTCCAGCAGTTCTACCACCGTCAGCTTCTCCTCCTCTCTGTAGCCTTAATCTGTTCTCTCATGATGTTTATTATATATTTTAGAGATGTAATGGGTTAGAGAAATGAGGTTGATCTCCATTCACATGATGTTAAAAATGTGTTAAAGGCAAAGAGAAGGTTACAGAATAATTTGTGTAATGTGATTCAAATTAGGTTAAATATTCGATTGAGTCCTACAAAGTTGTGGATTATTTGAGTGTTTTGGCCTCCCTCCCAAGAAAGAAGCAACTTAGTGTAGCTCTACCTAATACACGAATATACCATTGAGAGGACAGGTACCCAACTGTTACTTTTTCATCTTCACTAAAAGGGTAAAATTGGGATTTGGAGAGTGTGGGTAGGAAAGTTCACATCGCCTTGTATCTTTACTATTTGAACTTTTATTAAAATACATTCATGTATTACTTTTATGATTTGAAAATAAAATAAGCGGCTATTTGCCAAATTTAGCTTCCGCAAATACTTTCTGGAATGAACATAGGAATTAATACATATTTATGTAAATTAGATGTTCTTATCTGCAAAAGCGCTTGCATTCTGCATTTGTGACGTGCTGCAGATGTCACAAACCTCCAGGTTCACCGACCTCCAAGTTCCTGCCTAATCGAAGTCTGCATTTTTCTCAGCATGACGATTTATTTAGAAAGGAAAATAGTAAGGAGTGCTGTCTTTTCATTTGTTTTCGGGGGGAGCTCCACTGGGGTTTTTCTTTTTTTTATTAACATATACTAATTGTACACATTAATGAGACTCACTGTAACATTTCCATACATGCACACAGCATGCATTAATTGAATATATCCACCCTTCTTCCACCTTCCCCACCTTTACAACCCTGCACCCTTCTTGACCGCTAGCAACTACTATTCTACTTTCAGGTCAACTTTTTTTTAGCTTCCACATAACCTAGAGAAGATGCAGTACTTGTCTTCTGTGCTAGCTTATTTTATCTACCATAATGTCCTTCATTTCCATCCATTTTGCTGCAAATGACGGATTTCATTCTTCTTTATGATCAAATAGTACTCCTTTGTGTATACATACTATGTTTCCTCTACCCATTCATCCATTAATGAGCATCTACTAAGGTCTGATTCCAGACCTTAGCTATTGTGAATAGCACCACAATATTGCTAACCCCAAAAGAATGGGGTAGGGGGCCTCGGATGTGTATCAATTGTCTCCCGTGTGCCACTGACATACCTTCAGTGTTTGGGCACTTCTCACACTGTATTGTAACCCCCTATTGACCTGTTTGTGTCCCCCTGCCTCCTCCCGCTACAAGCAACTAGAAAATGAAGCATGTGTCTGCGCTGTGCCTCCCTAGCACAGCACATCCAGGACAATAGGAGCTCGTTGACATCTGTTACTTGAATGGATGCTTGCATGCACGGGGGAGGGGAGTCTCTCTTTCACAAATTGTTTGTTTTTTTGTTAAAAAAAAATTACATGGCATACTTACAGCAATGACAGAACAGAGCTTTAAAGAAGTACTCACGTAATAGTTCAAGGGCACTGAGCTAAAAGCAAATCAGAAACTTCTTCATGTTTTTGTTCAAAGCCCACTAACACTTCGACATGTATTAAATGTTAATAAGCGGCTATCTGGGTCAGCAGGTTAAGTAATAGCTGCGGTGCAATGTGAGAGGTGAAGAAATACATGGAAATTACATTGGGCGACACTTGGCTCGCCAGAATGTAACTTGGATAAATAGCATGCTAGTGACTGAACTGTGTTATCTTTTTCTGTTTGCTCATACGGCAAGATTGGTACAGTGACCACATTGTCTTTACTCGGGCATCTGCAGGGCCTGGTAAAATCTGGTAAATATTGGGACATTTCCAAGGGTCACATAGTGGGTCACCTTCTCCTTAGTCAGAGAAATCAAATGACTCCATTTAATGAAACAGTTCAGGAATTTATTAGAGATTATGGTTCATCCTTTCCTGTTCCTCGCATTTGACCATTCTTCTGTACACTCTCAGGATGGACAGAAATGGAGCGAAGATTTTGTGAGCACAAAATTGCTACTACTTGGCCAGGTGTGGAGGTGCACACCTGTAAGATCAGCTACTTAGGGAGCCTGAGGCAGGAGGATCATGAGTTCCAGGCCAGCCTGGGCATCTTAGTAAGACCCTGTCTCAAACTAAAGGGTAAAAAGGGCTGGGATGTAGCTTAGAGCTTTCTGGGTTCAATCCCAGCACCAAAAAGAAAAAACTGCAGTACAAAATAATAGAATAATAGCTAATGTTTTCTGGGCACTTATTATGTGTCAAGTACATTCTTATTGGCTGGGTAAGGGAATTGGTTCTGCCCATGGGGAACATTTACAATGCCAGGGACAATTTTAATCGTGAGGACCAGGGAAGAAGGGAGTGTGAGGAAGTGACACTGGCATTTAGTGAATGGAGTCCAGGATGCTGATGAGCATCCTGCAGTGAACACAACCTCCCACAACAAAGAATTATCCAGCTGAAAGTGTCAACCGTACCAAAGTTGATAAATTCTGGACTTTTCCCCAGTGGTGCTGGTGATTAAATTCAAGGCCTTGTGGTGCTAGACAAGTGCTCTACTACTGAGCTGCATCCCCATCCCATCCCCCATCCTGCCTCTGCCTCTTGGGTAGCTGGGATTACAGGCATGTGCCACCATAGCAGGCTCATAAATGCTGTTTTTGATGAACTATCTCATTTAAAACTCAAAGCAACTCTGGAGGTTTATTGTCTCCATTGTACAGATGAGGAAACTAAGGTATAAAAAGCTTAGGTTGTTTGCTCCAGACTCACTGCTAGTAAGCAGCTTTCTAGTACCCAGGAGGCCTTCACCTTGACTATCATTTATCGGGCACAGGAAATAGGGTAGGTAATCTTGGACTAAACTGTAGCTTTTGTGATTAAATAACCCAGGATTGCTGCATAGTGTCCTGGTGTTTGTCACTGTCACTTTTTAGGAAATTGGAGGGAAGTGGCTTCAACTACACCTCCTCTCTTCCCTCAAAACCTGAGTTCTTCTGGGTGAAAAAAATGAGAATTTTGCATTAAAATTAAAAATGTGAACTCTGTGAGTACGTTACCTGCTCTTTGCCACCTTTCTAACTACAGCATTCTGAGATTGTAATGTTTTAGTTAGTAGTGATTTATATTAGAAACATTAATGTTTAATTAAGATATTCATAAAGGAGTTTGTGAGTAGTTCTCTGAAATAATAAAAGTATTAGCAAAATTATAAATTAATAAATTCGGCCTTTTCTTGTCACTGAATTTTACTGCATCCATGCATGTTGGTAGCAGTGTCCCAAGTTATGTGAAATTCATGAAAGAGACTTATATTTCTTATCAACTGTCAGTTTCCATATTTATAGGAATTGGATGTTTGAGTGCGTCTCTACCAGAGGAGGGCAATAATACCAGACCCACAATAAGACATTTCACATGGTCATAATTGTGTTCTATACAGCAGGGCGGCTGTTCCCCTTTAAGTCCCCAAAGGACAGTCATTGGTAGACTTTACTAAAAATCACCCATTTTCCATGAGACTGAAACAGGTTCCATGTATAAGGGACCAGTGTAAAACATACTGGGAATACTGGCATGTGGGTGTGTTTTGTCTCCCCAGTGGGTTAAAGTTCTGTTATGTCCCTACTTCTTGCCATAATCAGATTTCTTGCTCACTGACTTACTAGTCACCACACTTGACTTACTGGTTTCCATCCCAGTGAGCCTCAAAACACTCTTGGTTTTCTGCAACAAAAATGAGCAGGCACAGAGGAGATCACAGAGCCCCCAAACTGTATCTGAAACTGACATTTCTGCTTCAGTGTTGAACTCTGTTGTGTAGCTCATAAGGTACTGCAAAACCAGACTACAGTGAACGAGGGCCAGAGAAGGGAAGGCAAAGGCCCAGGAAGTGCAGAAAAAAAGGGAAGACACTCCAATCATTCATAAAATTGGGACAGCCTTAAAAAGTTGAACTGCAGGGAGTTTTCTGATTATACATTTTAATGAATTAGTATTTAGAATACAATAATATATGTATGTGTCCTTTATTTAAAAGAAATAATTCGGGGGCTGGGAGAAGACATAAACTGAGTGGCAAAGTACTTGCTTAGTATGCCCGATGCCCTGAGTTCAATCGCCAGCACCAAAACAAAATAAAGAAAATAACAAAAACATCAGTCAATTTACTTGGATGGCTGTTGTTCAAATCTAACCCTAAATTAACATAAAACCATGTCTTTGAACAAAATATAAATTAATAGATGTGTATTTTTTAGATTCAACGAAGAAGATGACAAACCCAAGTTAGAAACTTCAAAAAACCTTCAACTCTTTCCTCCCTTCTTTTCCATTATATCTACCTCTCTCACCCATGCTGCAACAGCAGAGTTCTTTTTCTAAAATAAAAATATGATTATTCTGAGGCCTCATTAAAAGTAATGTTCAAGGCCTTAGCACAGCATTCAAGACCCTTCTGATTTGGCTGTAGCTTAGTGTTTTAGCAATTTGTCTTGCCAGCTCTCACACCTTTTTACTTTTCTCATTACTCAAGAAACTTTAACTCCCATCACAGTAGACTCCAAACATGTGTCAATATCATCAGAATCTTTGCCTAAAAGCTCTTTGCCATTTCACCACCCAACCTGACCTAAATGATGTCTTCACCCATTTCCACAGCACATTGTTTATTTCTCAACGCGAGACTACTTTAAAACATCCAAAGGGAGCCAGGCATGGTGGAACATGTCTATAATCTCAGTGACTCTGGATACTGAGGCAGAAGTGTCTCTAGTTTGAAGCCAGTCTGGACAACATAGCAAGACCCTACCTCCAAATAAAATTTTAAAAAGGGCTGGGAATGTAGCTTAGTGGTAGAGCACTTGCCTAGCATGAGCGAGGGCCTAGGCTCAATCCCTAGCACTGCAAAAGGAAAAAAAAAAAATCCAAAGGGTAATTTTGTCACTTGAAAGATATCTAAAGCACACATTAGTTTCTGGGCTCAAATGTTACCCATCTCTTGTAACAGAGAATGATACACATAATTGGGGGTCGAGAATGTTTGGTTTGAATTAAGTGAACATAAGGAGTGTGTTTTTGACCTTAACTTGCCTTGGGAAGATGAGAATAATATCTACACTGGGTCTTGGCATGGGGTATATTGTGAACAGGAGAATGGTATGAAAATATATTCTGACTATGTGAATTCCTCCAATAACTGTGAGAATGGATGAACCCATGAGCAGGTCAGTATCAGTTCAACAGCATCCCAAATGTGAGTCCCTCAGCCCTTACTCCCCAGTTTTGGGGCTTAAAATGTTTCTGCAAAAGTTGAAAATGTTTTCCTATTTTTTGTTTTCCCTGAAAAGCCTCTTTCTTTCAATAATTCCAGTCACACAATAGTTATTATTTTAGTACAAGGATTTTGGACTCAGGGCTATACAATTGTCATTATAACTTGTGTAAACCTGGTAATTTAGTAATGTCATTGCTCTTGCTGAAACCACATGTAACGAAGTGGTACAAACATTCAGCCTAAATAAGACCCACTTGGGTGTACTGTGTTTAGGAATTTCTAAACATACAAATTTCAATTCTTTGACTCATTTGAACCAAAAAATGGTTCTTCTGACTCAAAAATTAAGGAGGAACCAGCAACCACCAAGGGTCCAGTCAGGCAGGGGCGTGCATAAAGGTCCCAGTCCTCAGATGGAATCTAGAGAATCAAGGAATGTTAGCACTGGAAGTGACCTTGAGGTAAGAATCAACAGCTCCAGCGTCTGCAGGCGCCACATAGGAAACATAAATGTAGGAGCAGGCTGGTAGCTGACAGAGGCCACTCCTATCAAAGTAGAGGGACCTGTGACCCTTTTAAAAGAACAAACACTGGTTTACCTAGCAACAATTACTGGGTAAGAACCAGAGGGCCACTGTGGCCCAGAATGTCCAACTTTCCAAGGGAAAATAAGAATCTAGAATTTTTTTTCTTTGGTGAAATATCCCTACTTTGAATCTAATTGGAATTTATTTTCAAATACTATGTAGACTCAGGTAAAATCAATCTGTCAGTTGAATATGGTCTGGGGTCAGCAGTTTGCAATCCTTATTTTAGGGAACATTTACCCCACATCCTTAATTACACAGAGGCAATCCCCAAATGAAATTGATTTCACACAGCGATTTGGAGGCAAGATGCCCAGAACCCAAGTCCTCTGAATGCCAGCCCCTTCACAATCGCACACCCTAGATGAGGCATTTGAATTAGAGACCTTGGAGTATAAGGACAGTACCGAGTCAGCCTGGAGGGGTCTTGTCTGATTCAGATCATGGATTCCAGGCTCACTTGAGTTTGAAGACAATAGAGTGACAGACCCACTTCAGGTCTCTGTGACAGCTCTAAAGTCCTCTGGAACCAGACAGTACCTCCCTAATATGGCTGATCATTGGATACACCCAAGGAGCCTTACAAAATATAAATATCTAGGTTCCAACCTAGAAGTAAGCAATCAGAAGCTCCAGAGACATTTATATTTTTAGTAAGCTCCCAGGTGGTGCGCTTGCAATCCCAGCTACTTGGGAACTTGAGCCCAGGAATTCCAAACTAGCCTGGGCAATGCAGGGAGGCCCCCATTTCAGAATGAGCAACTGAATGAATGAATGAATGAATTCCCATCAGTGATTCTGAAGCTTGGCTATAGTAGGCTGGGGAGTCTACGTGGAACAGAAATTCCAGATTAATTCCAATCCAAAGTAATGGCCCTTCAACATAGAACAGTACTACTGTCCAGTGAATGACTATGTGTTGATTTTGCCGTGTTTTAAAATCACCCTTTTCTAATTTCTTACAGTCTCGTTTTCTCACACTGTTAATGGGAAAAATAAGGGGAAAAAAAAGCAGACTCTGTGGTAAAACTCTTGGTTTTCAATACTACTGCTAGAGAAAGATATTTTTATTCAGGAATGAACCTGAACATCTGCAAAGAACTACTTAATTAAATCATGAATGATAAATTCCTCATAAATATACTTAAACATTTTATAATTTTATACTTCTTATTTTTTACTATACTCTGTAAACATTTAAGTGGAGCTATGAATTAGATTTCAAAATAGATGAGTAATTTTAGACTGTGACATCCATTTTCATACCATTCCAGTTTATTTTAAGAGACAATTAGTAGCACCTACAAAAATGTATCTAATTGCTAGGTTAAATCAAACTCAGCAGAACTGGATGTTTTTACCCTCATCAGGTCTGGTTTTTTTCCCACAGTGACCAAAACAAGTCAATGGAGGCAAAAAAATAAAAATAAAAAAATTCTAAAAGCAAAATGCTTACAATAAAACTAATTATCATTTAGAAATTGGCCCAAATTCACTTGGGCCAAACTCGTTTGTAGGTGTCATAAATCACTTCTCATGTTGTCTGTATTAATCACACGGTCAGAGTATTTCCCGATCAAATAAACATAACTGCAGCCCTTTTTAGCAGGTGAGCACTAACCATTGCTTGTGTTTGGGGCTTAGCTTGTTTTCCAACATCCATATTAAAACTCAGATTTGCACAATAAAGATTGAAGATGATGGTGGTCAAGACTTTGATGGGTTGGTACCAACTCATGCTCACTGGGAGTATATGCAACTGGTTTGTCTCATCAAGCACTGGCTGTTTGCCAACTTGCAAAGCACATGGCTCAGGAATAGGTTTAAGTATTGTTGCAGTTTGTGTCTGGATGTCCCCCCCCCCAAAGCCTCATGTGGTCATAGGTGGGGCATTTTCAGAGGCAGCTAGATCTAGAGTGTGTGGTTACTAAATTAGTCCACTGATTGGTTTGGCATAATTCTGCTGGGATCAGGATGTGATACTAGGATTAAGGGGCTGGGATTAAGGGTGAGAGTGCTACCCACCCTAAGGGCAGATAGCCTGGATAAACTCTAAGGGACAGGAAGAGGCTTGTCTATCCCCCTTGCTTACCCCCTTGCTTATCTTGCTGCCTTCTGCCTGTCTGTCATACCACCCTGCCTTGGACCCAGCTGATTGTGGACTGAAAACTCTATGAACTGTAAGCCAAATAAACCTTTCTTCCCTTAACTTTGGGTGTTGGGTATTTTGTCTCAGCAATGAGAAAAGTAACTAAGACAAGTATTGCCTTCACATTGTTCTCTCTTTTCTTTGGAAAACTGCAGTGTGGCAGTTTTGAATAGTGATGAGTCGAGTTAGCTTGGTCCTGAGAGGAAGAAATCAGCTTAGCTTCTTACTCCATTACCACAATTCAACAACACAGAAGATCTCAAAGGTGAATGATTTCTAGTCCAGCCACCACCTACTGCGCCACTTGCAGAGAGCTTGGAACAAATCTCCTAAGGACTCATCAGGCATGACACAATTGAGTCTTACGCAAATATTTTCTGAATTAGTTCTTAATTTTGGATGAATTTTCAGATGGAATTCTGTATTTACCTAGTTTAAAAATCCCCCACTATTATTGTCAGAATGACTATAGTGGAGTAGGATTCTCCTGTCCACATGATCCTTTAGAAGAAGCAAACAGAGCCTGGGGGTGTCACTGAGTTGTAGTGTGTGCTTGGTCCATGCAAGGCCATGACTTTGATCCTCAGGACAGAGAGAGAGAGAGAGAGAGAGAGAGAGAGAGAGAGAGAGAGAAGAAGCCATGCACCTCGCACCTCCAAAGGGGCAGCTGTTCCCTACCTTCAGTCCATTGTACAAGTGGCAAGGAGACCCTGAAACAGAGAGACCTAACTTTTTAAGAAAAGTTATGTTAAGATTTTTATATGAAATCTCCCTGGTTTTAAATACTCGCAACTGTTTCAGAACAATTTGAAATATTACTCAGGTCAAACAATACACCAGGGTGGGATACATCTAGCTGACAGGGTGCCAGTCTCAAAACCTGAGAACTGCTGCTCTGTGTGTTGTAGTTTTAGCACTAAATCAACTTAGACATTTCTCCCTGGTAGCTTCTGCATAACAGTCATGCATCTATAATGAGCGCTATCCGCCAAGCACTGCTGTGGATCCTGGAGATACAGCAGTTAACAGAACAGACGAAATGAAACTTACATACCCACATTCATGGAATTCACAAAGGACAAGATAACAAAACCTAAGGAATCGGATGGGAAAAAAATCTCGAAGAAGTTTACAAGTAGTTGATGAAGACATATTGGCATGTCATACAGAGTTTTTTTTTAATACAATTGAAATTTAAGAAGCAGGCTGCTTCATGGAAAGTGTAGCCATTTTTAAAACTTCCAGCACAAGAAAGTGGTTTTTGGAAAGGGAAGAGGATGAAAAAAATAATTAAGACATATTATGTACATGTAGCAAGTCCCCATGATGAATGTGATCATTATGTACTGCAAACATGTACCAATAAAAAGTAGAAGAAAGTGGTCCTTCATTCAGCATGTGCTGAGTCCCTAACTTTGTGCTACACATATTGCTAGACACAAGGGATACAATGGTGAAAAAGAAAAATGTGGCATTATCTTGACACATTAAAGTTTGGGAAGCAGAAAATAAATCAGAAAACCCCCCAAAAGTAAGTAGGGAATAATGACAAATGAAAAAGACTACGAACAAGACTAAAATAAAGATTAATGATAAAAACAAGAATTCTTATGTAACTAGGATAGTCAGGGAAGTTCTGCCTTAGAAAGTGGTAAGGAAGCGAGGGACAAGGAAAAAAAAGAGAATAGAAAGAGAAAAAAGCCAAGACAAAGCTTTTGTAAATAAGGAGTGGAAGAAGGGTTGAAGGAGGGGAGGGGAACTAAAAAAAAGAAGTAGCAAGATATATATCATGTACAGGTACAAATTCCCTATATGAATGTTATCATTGTGTATAACTAAAATGTACCACTAAAATAAAATTTAAAAAGAAAAAGAATAAGGACAAAGAGTCACTGGAAAGAAGGAAGTGGGTGAGTGAGGAGATTGTAAATACAATAACATGTGTAAAGTTCTCAGACTTGAAAGAGTACTTTCAAAGGCCAGAAGTCTAATGTGGCTAAGGGGTCTGGGTTAAGCCTGGAGGGACAAGCAGGAGACCAACCATGCAGGCCACCACATATGGGGTGAAAAACATGGGGCTCACCATAAACACAAGGGAAGTTACTGTGAGTTTTAGTCAGAGGAATGCCTCATTCAATTTACACTTTTTGAAAAGCACCCTGGCTGTTGTATATACAGAATGCACACAAGGGTTCTGTAAGCACCAATTCAGGCAGATTAATTAAGAGTCCATCATAACTGAGTGTGGTGGTGCATGCCTGTAATTACAGCACTCTGGGAGGCTGAGGCAGGAGGAAGGCAAGTTTGAGCCCAGTCTGGGCAATGTAGCAACTTAGCAAGACTCTGTCTCAAAAAGGGGGAGGCAGTGTGGCTGGGAATGTAGCTCTGTGCAAAGACTCTGCTTTCAAACCAAGTACCAAAATAAAAAAAAAAAGAAAAGAAAAGAAAAGAGAAGAACTCTGTAAGCAGGAACCTCCGTAAAAGATAATGGTTGATTGCCCTAGGGTGGTGGCAAGGCGGATGGAGAACAGGCAAAGACTTAACAGACACATTTTGTTTAGGGGTTTTTCCCTTGAGTCCCATGGTTATCTGTTTGCTCCTCCTCAACTTTTTGCTAGGAAATAAAAATCAGAAGGTTGAGAGTCCACTCTGCCTTCTGATACAAAGAGTTAGTCCAGGAAATGGATAGACAACTCCAGCCGAGTCACAACATTTCTGAACTGACTGCGTTACACTTAAGTCCACAAAGATAAAAGTCGGGGGCATGATCCTGTCTGCTAAGTATTTCTCTTAGTGCCAAAAATTTGAGTCACCAGCAGTTCTTCGTGCTCTGAAAGATGCTAACAGCACAATCACCCCTCTTATCAAAATATTTTGTGTGTTTGTTCTACTGGTCACTCGGCAAAAACAAAAACAAAAACTGCTGACCTGACAGATGGAGAAGAAACTTCACCGTGACCCTCAACCCCCTGAACTAATGAGGAGATGGTCTCGGAGAAAGTTTAAATGAGTCCAAACAACTGACTTGCTCTATGACTTGGGATTACTGCAGGTTGTCTGTTGTTTCACCCCGTGTGGTAGAACCACCAGCCCAGCGGAGCCATCCTGGACCGGGAGGAAGTGTCCCCAGTGAGCTGGGCCTGAAAATTTAGCATATTCGAAAGGGAAGATCAAAGTAAACATCTGGTGTTTTTTCAACTTGATACAGAGAGTGGATCGAGGCAAGAGCTCTCGGCTGGAGCCCAGGCTCTCCGCAGAAAGAATGTTCTCCTAAATCCACTCTTCACCTCTCCCTGTTCAAACAACGTGGGCCCAGCTCTACCCTGAAGATCCACATCTTCTGCAACCCCATCCAGCATGGGTTTGCCTCTGGGACAGACTGAGGAAAAAGAAATTGGAGACAGCTAATATACCACAAGCAGCAGATTTGTAAGGCTTGGGATGTTCCTCGGGTTTTAATTTCTATGCAAAAAGAAACAAAAAATAGTCAAAAAATCATACAATGCGTAAAGGGTTCAAGAGCCTCGCCATACTTTATCTTAAAGGGAGGTCCAGGATTCCTAACGAACACCAATTCCTTTAGCTGATCCCTGCAATCATCTTTCCCAAATCTCTTCTCCATCCATTTCCAGCTCCTAGTAAAAAAAACATCACCCTCTCTGACTACTCTGTTATAATTGTAAATGATTAAATACCTAATCCAGAGAATCAGTGCTAGTGAAGGATTAACCTAGGAACAGATAAAACAGAGTTTTTGCACAACTTCAGGAATTTGGTTTGTATCTCTGAAGCACTGTAAACTTCTTGGGGAGCCTGCAAAGTCTGAATCACAGGCCTCCTCCCTCGACGTTCCCTCTGTGGATGTGATGTGACGTAAGAATGATACACCCGCACAAGTGATGCCTAGCATGTGTCCTGCGGTGTGCTATGAGATTTGTTTGTCACGATGAGCCTGTGAGGTCATCCTGTTGGTCAGTGGCATACCTGGTGGTCTCCCCTGGGCGGTTTGGCTCCAGGTTTGTGTTCTGAACTTCCCCCTCCCCCCCTTAAGTCCTCAATCCCCACTTTGCTCATTTGTCTTTAACCCTGGTGCATGATCTTGTAGGATTCTTCTCTTTCCTTTCCAGCTCGTATCTTAAACATCTACATTTGGGTCCAAAAAGATAAAAAGGCAAGGAATGGTGAGAGTGGTATTAACCACAAAAAGTAACACTGTGAAACTTGCCATACATGATGCTAAGATTTCTGCATTCTTCTCATTCTTATAATAAGGCTAAGATGTAAGTATCATTATTTCCCCTAAATTTTTTCCCCAGGGCAACTCACATATAATGACTGATTGATGCAGGCATATGAAAGTCTGGCCTCTTACCCTCGCTGGAGCCAACTCTGAGTTCCCCACAGACCTCTGTTGCACTTTCATGGAGCTCAATTTCTCCCTCTGCTAGTCTTACTTCCCTCACAGGCCACACTTGTTCATCCTAAGACCAGTCCCTGTGATTTCCTGTGCCTGGCTTTCCAGCTCCGAGTCTGTTTTCTCAAGCACTCAATATTCAACAGGTACCAAGAGTCTCAGTGCCCTCGCCCAACCCCTACTCCCTTGCTGCCAATTCATCACCACACGCAATGATTTATATAGGTTACCCCTATAAAACTTCAAACAGAGGAATCAAGGAAAATATTGCTACTCTCATTTCATAGGCATAGGTGACATGGCTTCGAGAAAATGAGTTGTTTCAGATTTCAAACTTCCTAAAAAGATAGACCAAATTCTGGATACCAAAACTTAGTGTGGTAGGCTGAAGAATGGTCCCTTAAAGGTGTCTACGTCTTTAACCTTGGAAGCGGTGAATAAGTTAGCCTGGCAAAAGAGGCTTTGCAGATGTGTTTTCCTTAAGGATCTTGAGAGAAAGAGAGAGTCTGCACACTATTCAGTTGGGTCCTGTGTAGTCACAGGATCCTCAGAAGAGGGAGCAGGAGGCTCGCTCAGAGCCCAAGAGAAGACAGAGGTCTAGGCAGGGGTGATTTAAATTCATCTGTCAAGGAAGACAGGCAGCCTCCAGAAGATGGAAACCTTTAAAAAAAAAAAAAGGCAACCGATTTATGCGATCTAAAGAGAAACCAGTATATTAGCAAAGCTAAAGAAACCAATACTCCCCTAGAAGCTCCAGAAAGAACGATTCCCTGCTAACTCATTTTAGGGTTCTGTCTTCCAGAGATGGAAGATGATCAGTTTGTGCTGTTTTAAGCCATCGTGGGTAGTCGTTTGTTACAGCAACAATAGGAAACTAACACAGGTCAGCTTTTTCCACTCCCTCCAAGCATCCCTTTTGTATCTATGGATATAACACTCCTGCCTTTTTCCATTTTTCTCTTGGAGTAATGGTTAGGGGGTGCTCTTTCCTCCATTTGGGGGAATTGGAAACCTTTGTAATAGCTTCCTCCCCTGAATTGCCCCATCTGCCCTGAAGTCATGTAGCCTTTGGCCAGCATTTGCCTGTCCGTTCTTGTCCAAGGCAGAGGAAAGGGAACAGGATTGAAGAAGGAGACCCCTTGTGTGTTAGTCAGCTTTTTGCTACACAGTGAATACCTGAAATATATTAACTTTTAAGAATGGGAAGTAAATTTTGGCTCAATATTTTTGAGGTTTCAGCTTATAGGCAGTTGATCCCATTGATTTTGGGTCTGTGGTGAGGCAATACTTCATGGCAAGGAACACATGGTGGAAAAGAAGTGCTCAATTCCTGGCCAAGAATGAAAGAGAAAGGAGGAAGTCAGCATCCCACAGTGCTCTTCGAAGGTAGGTACTCAGTGACCTAAGCCCTGTACCCATCTCTCAGTAGTGCCAAGTGGGACCAGTCTTCAATGCATGGGCCTTTGGGGGGCATTCCAGATCCATACCACACCACTGACTATGGTGGTTTTAGTGGAACTTTCCTGTATTTATCTTTGGAAGCAAGTCTGTCTCTTAATATCGGCTGATTGATTTGTTGTTGGCCACTGGGTCCCAACCCACTTCCTCAAGGTCAGAACAAAGCTTTTTGGAAGTCTACAGCAACTAGAAAGGAACAAGAAGAGTAAACATAGCAATGTCATTCCTCTTCATGGTCAAAGACTTCCATCACTGCTGAGAGTCAGTTAGATTTTAGTTTTCTTGGGTTCTCAAGACAGGGATGGAGAAAGAAGCAGTTCAGTCCAGTTGGAATGGAAAATAGCATTTACCATACCTGCTTGGTGTCTAAGTGATCTTTATTTTACCAGGGAGAAAACCCAGGTCCTGATGCATGATCTCAAGGTAAAAAGTGGCAGAAATGATCAGACCAATGTCTGTCCCACACAAAAGTCCACATGTCCTCTTTATAGGCAGGCTTTCCCAGGAAACTTGGATTTTAAGAATGATGGAATTGTGACTGCCCTCCTTCCGATATCAGGTCCAAAGTCACAAATCACTATGTCAACATGGTCCATTAAACTGCACTCGCCCTACTCCGGACTCACCTTCTGATCTAGGCAGACTCTCCAGGACCCTTGTGCCACCTCCTGTACTCAGGCCAGCGCTCGCTCCCGAGAACACAAGCAAAATCTCACTAGCACTTCCGGATTCTAGCATCTCCAGGTTCCTGAATGAAATTCCAAACCTGTGTGGTTAGTCGTCCTGATTCTTTTCAAATTCCATTTCAAAAACCATGATCTTCGCTTCTCACTTATTTCTGAAACTACAACTGTTCTCTTTGCTTTGATTAAGAAATGCGCACATGTTAAATTACAATTACAGAACTGGCAGGGTCAGTGGGAAAGGCCCAGTTTACAGATGAAGAAATTGAGGTGCAAGGTCTAGTCTCTGAGTCTGTAAGAGAATTCAACATGCTACTCTACATTTTTAGTAATAGTCCATGACTTACAATGATTTGCCTTAGGATTGTTCGACTTCCTGGTGGGACAAAAGTGATATGTATTCAGTAGAAATGTACTTTAGTGAATACTAATTGTATGTTACCGATGAGCACCCATAGCATTTTTCTGGTTTGTACAGTAAATTCTCGATTTATGAACATTTGAATTATCAACTTTCACAGGTGTACTGTGTAAGACTTACTTTGCCGGACTTAGGAACAAATCCAACTTACGAACATTCTCTCAGAACAGAATTCATTCATAAATTTGGGACTCAGCATAGTTTCATTGCTAATATTTAGTAAATTCCATGACAGAGTCAACACTTTATTATAAAATAGGATTTGCGTTAGATGATTTGCCACACTGTAAGCTAATGTAAGGTTTCCAAACATGTTTAATGTAGGCTAGGCCAGACTATGGTGGTCAGTAAGTTAGGCGTGTTAAATACGTTTTTGGTTTATGATATTTCCAGCATCTGATGGGCTTGGTGAGACCTAACTCCATCCTAAGTTGAGGAGTCTCTGTATTGATTTGCCATATTTCTTGATGCCCATATTTGTTGATTTCTTGATAAAGAACATGAACTCTGGACACAGACTGCCCAGATTTCAAAGCTGGCTTCTGCTAGCACTATGAATTTGAACAAATTTCTTAACACCTTTATTTCTCTAAACTAGGAATGATAGGATCAACGTCATAGGATTAATATCAGAATCAAATGGTTTAATATGTGTAGTTGTTCATAGTTCAACAAATCGTAGTCGTACATTTATTTTTTCATCCAATGTACTGCATATTTGAATGGATCGGGATTACCGAAACTTTTCTTCAGTAACTTGGCAGACTTCTGGAGATGGGTGGGCATTATGTGGATAAGAGCAACTCTGAAAATGGAACAGAGTCTGCCTTGGGGTTTGGGCTCCTTGCAGCTTTGAGAAGTTATTTACCTTCTTTGTACCTCAATGACCTCATCTCTAAAAAGGGGGAAATGAAAGTGTTGACAACTTAGAGTTGTTGAGAAAACAAAATGAGATAATTTAAACTAAGTGTCTGGTGTACAACAAAGGTTTAACACTGGCTACCCTTTATGATATACAGAAAAAACCATGTGGATTTCTCTTCAGCTGCTATTTGTAAGTCATGTAGAATTACTTAGTATATACACAGCTTTGCCTTTATAAAAGGATCTGTAATCACTGCATGATTTAACCAATTAATATTAATTGCTCAAAATAGCCCTGGGAAGTTATCTGAAGTTCTCTGTATTTTCGATAAGTCCTAGAAACTCAAGGTCACACAGAGAGTTGAGGGTAGAATTAAAAAGGAATTTGCTGTCACTAGTTTCTCTGGCTTAATTTTCTGAGACTTGCTTCTTTTCTGTTCATATCTGATCATTTATTTTCATTAAAAACAACCCGTGCTTGTTTAGTTGAGTATCAGTGGGCGATCTGACTGGACACGTTCCTTGAGAAGCCTCAGTTCAGAAGCGCCCCCCCGCAGAACCTGCTGTCTCCTTACTGAAAGGAAATTTGGTTCAAGTGGAAACTGAGGCCACAAGGTGGGTAGAACATGGAGATCTGGAACTTTGGGTCAGAAGAGGATTGGGGAAAACCCAGGAAGTTAGGATGAAGAACACAGGATTCCGAAAACACCTTAAAAAGGGCAGAATACACTGACTCCTGGGGAAAGGGGCCTGGGCGGGGGGTGACTTTAAAAACAAGCCATACCTATCTGGAGAAATGCAATATCAGCCAAAACGAAGTGCAAACAAACAACAACCAAAAAATGATGTGTCCTAACTGTCCTGTCACTGTGCTTACAGCCTTCGCTTTCCCAAGCATGGTCACCTGGCAGGGGCACCAGCCATAAGCAAGTGTCTGGAGGCTGGAGCAGGAAAAACAAAAGATGCTCTAGCCCAACACAGAGCTGTCCTGGAAATCAGCACGATGCCTACCTTCCCTGCAGGTCTCTGAGACCCCAGAGCGCTGCCTGGCATTTGTGCCCCGGCAGTGACGCCACCTCATTAGAGCTGACAGGTCACTGCACAGTCACATGTGTCTGATGGGAATCAGTTTGGAGTCCCTTTACATCCTGAAATGCCTGCTCACTTTTCCAGACAGCCCATTTCCCCCACTAATGAACGTCCATAGGCTAACAGAAGGCTAGCACTTCCTTGAATGTAATAGCTCTGAACCAGAAAAACCAAAACAAAGAGCTGGGTTTAAATCAAATTGTGCGAGAGTGCATGTGCACACTGTACGTGCAAACTGGATTGATTTAAGTATAATGGGGGTCATGCTTGCTGAAAGATTCCCTCCTGGGGTAAATGAATTAGGTTCTCGGGTTTTGTTGTTGTTGCTGTGGTTTAATTTTTTAAAGAATGAACTTTTGCCTCTTGTTTCTTAAGGTGAAGCATAAATTTCACCTGCAAGTGCTCCGCTTTAAAAAAATGATAGGAATATAAACAATGAATAATTGTTGCCAAACAATATCAGTTGGTAATTGACCTCATTTCTTGGCCTCCGACCTAAAACAAATCCCTCCTGGAAAAGGCCTTAAGTCACCTTCTTATAAAACAGGTTTATTTACATAACACAGGGAGCAGAGTTTCAGGAAACTCCTTCCAAGGGCACCTTTCCATTGCAGCTAAAGCAAGGAGTTTGGAAGGAAGCACCAGGAGCCCGATGACTTGGTAGAGAAATTGCAAAGACTTGACTGCAGAACAGCCCTCTGTCTGACTTCAGGGCTTTGTTGCCAACTTGACCTCAGTCCCTTACCCACATGTTTTGAATTGCTCTGTACCAACTCTGTACCAACTGTATCCTGCCCCCCTTTAATCATGATACCACACTGTGCTTCCAAGAACTTGGGTCCTTCCTCCTGTGATGACTTAGGAAAATGTGCCTAATTATCTAAGGACTCAACCCAACAAAGGGCAGACCTAAGAGAGGAGAGCTTGCTTGATTGGGCTGGATGGACCCGACCTTTAGCCACCAGGCATTTCTCTCTGGCCGAAAACAAAGCAGCAGGTATTGTAAAGGTCAAGGCCCTCTCTTTCGAACACCCAGAGTTGCCATTTGAAGTTGAGAGGCATCAGCAAAGAGCATCCTGGCATATCTTAACAGTTGCCAAGGGATGAGGAGTGATCAGACAGATGCTGGTACCCAGCTGTTTCCCGGCTCCACAGAGGTCAGAACGAGAAACAGTGTTCTACTTCGGCAGGAGGTGGTGAGTAGAGTGGTAATTTAGACACAAGAATAGAAAGTGTTTAGAAACTAGAAACTTTGATAGAGGAAGGTCCTCAGTACTTACCAGATCGGTAAGTGCTCCGATGGATGGCTGGTGGGTGGATGGATGGGGTATTGGAATTTTCTGTCTTAGATATACTCTGTAGGTTCCCTCCCAAATCCTTTCCATAGCCAAAGGATGGAAAATATGTGACCTTGGTGAGCAATTATGCCCATTAATTCTTGAAATCCCTAAGCTGTTACAATTCTACAAATGCTTTATTAAGGATGACCCTGTGCCAGGCGCTGAGAATTCCCGAGGGGCTCTAGTGAAAGAGAAAGATACTTAAACGTGGACTCCTAACGGCAAAGGAGGTATTTACGAGGGGAAGCTACATTGAATTTAATGTGGATGAAATTAGGCTTTCAAATTCAACTTGTAGATTGAATACATGTATTTATTGACATTTCTTATTAATTCCTTCAGTCATCAAATATTTACTGAGTGCTTGTTGTATTCTAGGCACATTCTAAAGTCTAGAGATATAATAGCACACAAGCTCTCTGCCTTCGTGGGAAAGAGAGAGGACAGAAAATAAATATGTAATGTGTCGTGTAGTGATAAATATTAAGAGGAGAAATAAAGCAAGTAAGCAGTATAGATTCATAATAGAGTATTGATTTATACAGACTAATCAAGGACAGCCACTCCAATAAGGTGACTTTTGAGCAGGCAAGATATTTGTGAAGGAAGGAGCAAGTCAAGCTGCTGTATGGGAGCAAAGCATGCCAGGGAAGGAAACATCAAGTGCAAAGGCCCTGAGGCTACAATGAATTTACAGTGTTTCGGGTATACCAGGAAGTCAGTGCTACACGATCAGAGTAAAGAGGGAAGAAGTGGAAGGAGGTGAGTTCAAAGATATAGCAACCAGACTTTACTGTACTTTTTTTTAAATGAGTGAGACAGAAAGGATTGAAGAGATTTGAGCAGAGGAAGGACAAAGTATGACTCATGTTTTAAGAGGACAACTCTGACTGCTGGTTGGAGAATTAACTGTCAGGGGCAAGGGCGGCAGGGGGAGACCAGTCAGGAGGTTATTGCAATAATGGAGATGAGGGACGAGGCAGTTTGGATTTGGGATGGTGGGAGGTGGCAAGAGGTGGTTGGATTTGGATATATTTTGATAATAGAGTTCATGGATTTTCTGTGATCGGACATTGGTATGAAAGAGGGCTTGGGGGGAGAGAGAGAAAGAGAATTACCAAGTTCAGACCTAGCTAACTGGAAGAAGGAAGGTGCCATTTACTGAGAGGAGGAAGCTTGTGGCTCCAGAGGACGGGAAACAAGAAGTTGGGGCTCCGTCCTGCACCAGCTAAGTGTGTGGGGCGGATTAGACGTCCAAGTGTAAATGTCAGGTCAGCAGCGGACCACGCGCGTGCCGGCAGAATTCAGGGGAGGACCAGGCCGACTGCGGACGCTGAGGCGTTACAGGCACAGGGTCAGTAAGGAAAGCCCGGGGGGTGGCCGGGGTGGGCAAGTAGGAGGCAAAGAGACGCCGCCCAAGCCCGGGAACCTGGGGGCCGCGCAGCGCGTGGAGACCCGCGAGAGGAGAGCCGGTTCTCCCAGCTCCAAAAAGCAAGAACGCAATAATGGAATTCTTGGCTCAGTGGTGAACACTATGGTACATGATCATGATAACTGCTAAAGAGTAATTTAAACAAATATTCCATGTTATTACACCAAGAGAAAAGAAGAAAAACGAATAGGTATGTGTGGAGGAATAAAATAACATGTGATCTCCTTGCAAATTAGGTATCTCATACCTGAAAATGTAAATAAAGTAGCAGTATAATGATGATATAGGGAAACACAGGATAAAACCAGAGAAAGAACTGAAAAAGTAGAAAATCTCTCCCTTTGGGGAGTAGAGTTGAAGAGCAGAAAAGAATGGAGCAAGGAACTACTTTTTCATTAAAACTTTATACTTCGGGGCTGGGGATTTAGCTCAGTGATTAGAGTGCTTGCCTTGCAAGCACAAGGGCCTGAGTTCGATCCCTGGCACCACAAAAAACAAAAAAACAAAACAAAAAAAAAACAGAAAAAACTTTATATTTCGGTGGACGAACAAATGTGGCATATCCATGCAATGGAAATACATGAAAGTTACCTCAGTAATAATTAAAATTAATTAAACTCAAAACCAAAAGTACTTCTGAAATGGGTAAAGGCACCCTACATTCGATTTTAATTTTCATCTGCTAGGATTCGCACCGTTTGCCTCTTGTGGTGAAACCAGCTTAATCCAGCCAGCATGCTCACCTCGGCAGTGGGTGTGACAGCAGTGTCCCCAGCATCTCTACCTTCCAGGTCCCACACGAGGAAAACAGACTGTGGTCATGGTTTGCCACGTAACAGGTGAGGCCCTCTGTTCAAAATGGATGAGGAAAATTCCCGCTCAAGGTACTAACATTTCAAAGTTTTTTCTTTTCTTCTGTGGTCTTTCTCACGACTTGGCGCAGTGTTTTTCATTTTCTATTAATGTCCTTCTAAGTAAAAAAAAAACAAAAACCAAAAAAAAAAAACAAAAACAAAAACAAAAAAAAAAACACCTAAAAGTTAAAATTATTAACATCACGTATTTTATTAACAGTAAACTATTTTCATTTCTGCCTTCCCACTATTTTGCTTATAAATTTCCTCTGCCTAGTTTCACTTGGGCTGCTGTAACAAAAATACCACAGACTGTGTGGCTTGTAAATAACGGGAAGGTACTTCTCACTGTTCTGGAGGCCAGAAAGCCCGAGATCTAGCAGCCAGCAGACTTAGCATCTGGCTAAGACTTCTCATTGTTGCCCCACCTGGCAGAAAGGATGAAGGATCCTGTAAAAGGCATCGATTCCTTGAGACCTAATCCCCTCTCACAGTCCTCCTCTTCTAAAATGACTGCCTTAAGGGTTAGCTTTTCAGTATATGAAGTAGCATCCTCTTGGTCAAGTCTAAGCCAGCTTGTCCCCCAGACTCTCTTGTCATCATCTCCCTGATCAATTTCCGTCTTCTCTTCCGACACTGACAGGTGACCTCATACTGCAGCAGAACCTCTCTGAACTCTGCAAACACTTTTCCAACCAGAGAACCAAAGTTAGAAATCATTCTGGCTTTCTTTTGTTGCATCTTGTTTTGCTATGTTGTTTTTGTCTCTTCAACTACATTTTAATCTTTGGCTGTACTAATTCTCTTATGTTTCTTTACTATCCTTCACAGTCCCTATTACCGTTATATGCACAGTGTACAATAATTGATTGATTGAGAAGTGAGTGAATAAATGTAGGTGTGAAGTGAGTAAAGAAATCAGAAACTACAGGGTGGAAGTCAGGAAAATCTGAGCCTATAGCACAGCTTTTTGCACACAATATATGACAAGCTGTGAATATACTTCTAGCCTAGTTTTCCAGTTATTAAATTGAGACATTTTGGGTACTGCTTCACTTTGCCTACAACAAATTAGATTATTACTACAATACTTAGGATTTCTTGAGAGAAAAGGACTATAGTAATGTAACTGTTGCACGATAACCTTCCCTCTCAGTTCTCACAAGGGTGGTGAGGACCTAGAAACAGTATTTCGGATGTTAACTTATATTCCTGTCTAGTGTTCTATCCTTAATGCAGAAAAGCATCACCGATTCTAAATAAGAGCAAGTCAATTTTACTGAGTCTTGGTATATCTTGGAAAAATAAAAATATACTGCTAGTTTGTGAGACATCACTGATTTCACTGACTTTTCTGTGAATAGTGCAGTTCGCTGTGTGTATTGTTACCTTAGTTTAAGAACTGGCTCTCAGACACAAAATGAGTATACATTTAGGTAGCTTATCAGTGACTTGGGCATGACAAAAAATACTAAATTTATAGAAAAAATCGGTCTTTCCATTAACTTTCAAAGAGAGATAGATGCTCACTGAAATGGCCTTATTCAAGTGTGGAGTCTTGATGGGGTGTTTGAGTTAGTTTCCTTTCCCTTCAACCCAAACCCCATGAAAGAGCTTTGTCCAACCTACCTGACCAATGCCAATTCACCCCTGAAATGAATCCTCCACGAAGAATCCTAACACGAATGTATATGGAAAATGATGGAGGAGACACTTACGCTATCCAAGACCAGATGTCTCGGTGCGGATGATATGTGCATTTTTAATTTCTAAGTAAGAATACTGGGACTCCAGAGCTTAATTGATTTGCCCTGGGTCATAAAGCTAGTAGTGGATGAATTTGAACGCAGACTTTCTGTCTGTTAGACTGGGGGCTTTCCATCATTACCTTTCACTCTCAGAATGGGATTATTGGAAGCTATAAGGATATTGAGAAGACCTCTATATTCACTATCTGCATTTAACAAGTTTGATCCTAAATACAAACTAGGTTACCAGAAACATTAAGAAGTGAAACAGGCAGAAAAGACTCAATGAACCTAATTCCCACAGATACAGATGGGGTAAGCTAAAAGTCGTGAATCACAATGTTTCAGAAATTTGTGGGAGAATGAGTCAGAGGGTCTGTGGTGGAAACTATTAGCAGTTTGCCAAAATGCCTTTCTTCTCTTGCCTTGGGACACAAGTGAACTACATTTCCCATCCTCTCTTGTGGCCATGTCACTGAGTTCCAACCCCTGAGAGAGGAGCAGAGGAAATGTCCCTACTTCCAGTTTAGTGAGTGGCCTCAGAAGTTCTGTGCTACAGTGCAGAACTGCTGTCTGCTCCGGCTCCAGGATGACGAAGAGTCTTTTGCCCTCAATTCCTAGGTCTGGAACTACTCTGGGACTGTCAAGTGAGCAAGAAATAATCTTCTATCATGTTGAGCCATAACCTGTTTCACTCTGTTTTTACTGTTTACTGCTGTCTGCCCTAGCCTATTTTAATATAAGCCCAAAGACTTCTTCTGTATCCAAGCAATGCTCAAATGCTGTGGTCTCGTTTGTAAGTGCAGTATGCACGTACAGCTGTAGACCCAAAACAGATGGTAGATGATTAGGGGAACAATGAGGAGGAGTGTAGGATTTGAGGATTCTTATCTTGGCTATTTGGCAGAGATTTAGTCGCTGAGTTTCACAGAGTAACTGTTGTGTCCCACCATGAGTCCCTGGAGTTTGTGCCACCAACTAGCCATTCGTTTCTTCTTCTGTACAAAAGGGGAGTGGAAGAGTGAGGTGTTCAAGGTTCTTTGCAGTTCTAAGGGATAAATTTAATTCCAGCATCAGAATTGGATATTGCTCAAGAAGAACAGGATTCTGTAGGGCTGATATTCAGTTTGAACTTGGCTCCATGTCTCTCACTGTGCACTAAACTAAAATCAAAATTGATCGAAAGTCTAAATGTTAACGTAGAAACACGTAATCTGCTGAAGATAAAATAGGTAAAACTCCTGAAATCATAGGTGTAGGACTTTCTGAACTGACCTCCAAATGCACAAGAAATAACACCAAGAGTCACTGAAAGGGATCATATCAAATTAAAAAGCTTTTACACAGCAAAGAAAACAACCAACAGAGTAAAGAGACAACTTACAGAATGGGAAAAAGATCTTGCCAGCTACAACTCAGACAGAAGACTAATATCTAGAATGTAGAGAACTCGAGAATTTAGATTCCTCCAAATAAAAGACCCAATCAAACAATGGGCAAAAGAGTAGCAGGATGTGCTGGCATAAGCCTGTTATCCCAGCACTCGGGAGGCTGGGGCAGGAAGATTGCTGTGAGTTCAAGGCCAGCCTGGGCTACATAGTGAGTTTAAGTGCAGCCTGAAATATGTAGTGAGACTGTGTCTCAAAAAAAAAAACAACAAACCCAAAAAACAAAAACCAAAAAAACCCAAAATCAATGGCTGTTAGAGAAATGCAAATTAAAACAACACTTGAGATTTCATCTTATACCAGAGAGAATGGCACTTATCAAGAAATCAAATAATAACAAATACTGGTGAGATTGAAAAAGGAGCCCTCCTATATTGCTGGTGGGAATGTAAACTAGTACAACCATTATGGAAATAAATATAGAGATTCCATAAAAAACTAAAAGTAGAAATTCTGTTTGACTCAGCTATTCCCCTAGTAGGCATGTTCTCAAAAGAGTTAAAGGTATCACATTACAGTGATACATGCATACATGCACAATTGATAATAGTTAAGTCTTGGAAGCAGCCTATATGTCTATCAACACGAATGGATAAATAAAATGTGGTGTTTGTATATAATGGAATACTGCTCTGCTATGAAGAAGGATGAATTTGAGTTGTTTGTAGAAAAATAGATACACCCTGCAAATATAATATTAAGTGAAATAATTTCAGATATACACACTTAAATACTGTAAGGTTTCTTTCATATGAGAAATTCAAGGCATATTTAAAGTAAAGAGCAAAATAAAAGATGGATAAAGGAAACAGATAGATCTTTTGTAGATGAGAAGGTTACCAAGAGATGGACGATAGGAGTAGTGGGGAGGGGAAGAGAATGTAAAAAGAATTACATAGCCTGTACATGTACCACAATGAATGTAATCATTTTATGTCAGAAACATGAACTAAAAAGAAAAAAAAAAAAGGAAAGGGGGGGAAGAGGAGCTTGAGATGGGCGAGGGAGGCGGAGAGGGTGGGGAAGGGGAATAAAAAGAGTCAAGATGTGTATGTATTAAGAATATGTACTAACAAAAAAAGTAAATTAAATATTACACCACCTGGATCTAAAAAAAGGACAGACTTCAAATACAGAACTTTGCCAAAGAATAGTCTATTCTCCCCACCTCATCTCTTTTATCTGCCAGTCACCTCTCAGTCCGTTGCAGTTTGCCACTGTCCCTCTTGACAGTCCCCAGAGCCTTCCAAGTGCCAGCTCCAGTTACTACTATTAATAACAACTACTATTAATTGCATTGATTGGGCAGGTCAGCATGTCTGTCTTGTTTAACTGCACACAATCCTCCAAAGATGGTGGAAGTTAATAAGGGAAGGTCACATCTCAGAGGTCACGATGGTCCCCAGAAGGAGGAAAGAAGTCTTTACTGCTATTATTTTTATACTGGATCAGTTTAAATTCCAGTTCTGCCACATTTTGTTTATACTCTGCCACTGGATGAGGCATGTTATTACTCTTTGCCTCAATTTTTCATTTGTGAAGTGAGAACAAAAAGAACTTGTCTCCTAAGGATGTTGAGAAGATCAGGGCGTCAGTGTGCATATAGCACCCACACATGGCCAGCACATAGTAGGTGCTCAGAATATATTGATTCCAGTGATCCTACTTCCCAATATCCCTTCCCCTCTCAGGATGTGCCCGCCATTTGGATGACACAAGTTTTCAATGACAGGGAAATAGGTCTTGGAAGATGATCATTGAAACAGGCTCTGTATTCCAGCCTGGCCTCCGGTAAAGTGTTGCAGAGCGTCTCGAAATCCTGAGGCACGTAGGCTCACTCTTTCTGTAACCTGGCATTTTTATTTGTTATCACCTGTTTCTGACCTCATTTCCCTCTTGTGGTACAGACTAGAAGTCATTTCTTTCAAGCCTCATGTATTTGTGAGCAAGGGAGTTTTTCCCCAAGCGTCTCTGACATACCAGTTTCACTGGCAGGCGAGTCTGTCCCGCGACATGAGTCCCTGGGCCTGAGTGCACCTGAAGAAGCCAAGTCTTCCATCATGCTAAACAATCTTAGTCTTCCTCATCTAGAGGTATTTTGAGGTTTATATATAACCTGCTTTGCTTTCACAGATCACCAAGTGTGCCCGTGTCCTTTTCCTGTGCCGGGCTCTCAAGTCCCACCACTGATGGACGTCTTACTCACCCCAGCACTGTGCTCGAACCCCGCTGGAGGACCAAGTGCAGCACACAGAGGTGCTGTATTTGTAATGCACAGTATTCTAAATGGGGTTTAGTTGCTAACATTTCAAATGTGTAAGTTTTAAGTAAAATTGCAGAGCTTGCAGTGTTGAGTGCTCAGCATGACAACCCACGATGGCTGGAGCCAGCTGCCTACTCTATAGTTCGTTCAGAACTATATCGAATAAGAGTGGTGAGAGTAGACATCCTTGTCCTGTTCCGGATTTTAGCGGGCAAGCTTTCAGTTTTTGACCATTTAGTATGATGTTGGCTGCTGGTTTGTCATAGGTGGCTTTTATCAGATTGAGATAAAGACCATCTATTGCAATTTTCTCCAGGGTTTTTATCATGGATGGTGTGAGACCTTGTCAATTGTCCTGAAGCTTGTCAAATACTTTTTCTGCGTCTATTGAGATTATCATACAGTTTTTGTTCTTGGCTCTGTTAATATGGTGTATCACATTTATTGATTTGCTTATGTTGAACCATCCCTGCAAACCTGGATTGAATCCTACTTGGTCATAGTGTATAATCTTCTTGATAATTCGTTGCATTCTGCTTCCCAGTATCTTACTGAGGACTTTTGCATCTATGTTCATTAATGAGATTGGCCTGTAGTTCTCTTTTTCATTGGATCCCTCTCTGGTTTTAGTATCAGGGTAATGCTTGCTTCCAGGAATGAATTTGGGAGTATTGCTTCTCTGTCAGTTGTGTTAAAGAGTTTGAGAAGTAGTGGCATTAAATCTTCTCTAAATTTCTTGTAGAATTCAGCAGTGAATGCATCAAGACCGGGGTTTTTCTTTGTTGGTAGGGGAAAGATACTCGACCCACATCTTTCCCCATGCACTAAGCTAAAATCAAAGTGGATCAAAGATCTAACTATTAAAACAGAAACACTAAATCTTCTGGAAGATAGAATAGGTAGAACTCTTGAAGACATAGGTGTAGGCAAGGACTTTATGAACAAATCCCCAATTGCCCAGGAAATATCACAAAAAATCAACAACTGGGATCTAATCTTATTAAAAAGCTTTTGCATAGCAAAAGAAACCACCAGCAGAGTGAAGAGTCAACCCACAGAGTGGGAAAAATTTTTTTGCCAGCTATTCCTCCAACAAAGGACTAACATCTCTAATATATAAAGAACTCAAAAAAATCAGACCCTCCAAATTTAAAGATCCAGTCCAAATGTGGGCAGCAGAAATGAATAGACATTTCTCTGATGAAGAAGTAGAAACAGCAAATAAATGAAATAATGTTCAACATCACTGGTCATTCGAGAGATGTAAATTAAAACAACACTGAGATCCCATCTCACTCCAGGAAGAATGGCTATTATCAACAAATCAGCCAATAACAAATGTTGAAGGGGCTGTGGGGAAAAAGGAACCCTTCTCCACTGTTGCCGGGAGTGTATACTGGTACAACCACTATGGAAATCCGTGTGGAGATTTCTCAGGGAAGTAGGACCAGAGGTTCCATTTGACCCAGCTATTCCCCTTCTTGGTATCTTTCCAAAAGAATTAAAATCATCATACCACAGCGACACATGCACACACCCACGTTTATAGTGGTGCAGTTTGTAATAGCTAAATCTTGGAAACAGCTCAAATACCCATCAACCGAGGAATGGGTAAGGAAAATGTGGTATTTTTATACAATGGAGTACTACTCTGCCATAAAGAATGATAAGCTTGAGAGATTTCTAGGTAAATGGATGCATCTTGAGACCATACTCTTAAGTGAAATAAATAGGACACACATACGATAAGAGAATAAATTACTATACTTCTTTTGAAAAAAAAATTGTCCCCTTCCCTCCCTGCCCCACCCAGCGATCCCCTGTCATAGCAGGCTTTGGGATCTGCAATCCCTGCTCTGGTCCCTGGCGAGCTGGAGATATTTAAAACATGCTGCCGTTCTAGAGCAGGGACATCTGGCCCCTAGAATAGGAGGACCCTGTGTCTGAGACCTCGTGTTCCTCTGTGCTCCAGCTCCATCTTTCCTGTTCCATGTGTGGCTGTCTGCAGATCCTCTCCCCTTCTGCATGATGACCCACCTTTGTCTGTCATTATTCTGCCAGAGCCACGCAGTTTCCTGAGGTTCTAACCCCCTCTGATGTCCAGAAATGCTGCCTGCCACCCCCGTCCTGCCACCTATTGGACGCTTCCAGGGCTCGCTGTGAGTCAGTCAAACCAAGGGGCCTCCATGACAGCTGCCTCTAGAACATCCAAGAAGGGCTTTATCCAGAGTGTGTGGGTTTTGATTCCATTCATATATTTAACTCTGCCGAATTCTGGTTTCATTAGCAACTGGAACCAGTGGAAACCAAGGTGGAGGGCTCTGGAAGAAGGCTTGTGTCCTCCGAGTCACAGGAAGGCTCTGACATCATAAATCCTACACCTACTCTTTGCTAAATTCTATGTCCTGCCGTAACGTTGAGGTATATGGCAAGAGGATAGAGAGGGAAATTGAGAAAACTAAAACGTTAGAGGGCCTTCAATCGGCACATCATTTAATTCCCTCCATTTATCTAGGAAAAAATTCTCCTAACTCTGACAGGAGTGATTCCCCCATGTAAACCCAGCAGAGAGTTGTACCCTTGTGAGCTTAGAGCTCTGCCAGGGAGCACGCGTGCTTTAGAAAACCTGCAGAACATGCGCACGCTTTGCTCCTGGCTCTATGGGTGTAAAGGCGGGGTGCAGACTGTGTATCAGTGAGTCTGCAGGTATTTTAGGGTTGTAAAACGGTTAAAGTCAAAAGGCATCATCTCCTATAACACTGTAATCTGAACGAATGCGACCGTGTATTCAGGCATTCACTCTGAGCAGCCTCCTTTGGCTTCGGAGAAATCTTTCCTCACACAGGCTGTTCATCTGTTGGGCTGCCACCACCCCAAGAAAACAGAAGTCATGATTTTTACTGCCGTAGCAATGTGTGCTTTCAGGTTCATCAGTTTAATGCAAATAGGACTCACGAGCCTGCCATAAATGATATTTTTCCTGTTGGGCTTCATGCTGGCAGTTCCAAGCCTTGATCTTATTACGCTGTGGATACTCGAAACCATCTATTAGAAAACGTCCATTGTGTGGTCTCAGAAATTGCTTGCAGGCAAAACTGCCACTGGAATAGCAATTTGCACGTTCCCATTCCTCCCTCCCAACCCAGCTTTGAAGAGAGGACTGTTTGTGGCTGCTGCCCCAGGACACGCAGGACTGCTCAGGTGGTGAGATCTCCCTCTGTGCCTCCTTATTTTGGGCTCGAGTGGCCCAGCCCAGTAGTCCTCAGTAGCATTTCTTCATAAAGAACTCTTTAGGGCAGAACAAGGCATCTTTTCTTTTTCTGGAATGTTCTTCTGTCCCCGGTGGAGATGCCTTTCCCGTGGGATACATCCCTTTCTGCTTCCCAGACATTTATTATGAAGGAAGATCAGTGGCTGGCTGTCCTGGTAGGACAGCATCCTCGGAACTGGGGAGCCTTGGTCACTAAGATGTGGTCCCGCCCCGTGTGATGCCTGGTCTCCTAAGATACGAGCTTGTAACACACCAATAGATGGTGGGACAAGCAAAATCATACAGGGCCCTTGAAAAAACAAAGGGAAGTGAACTGGGAGAGGAGAGGGTGAGGTAGGGTCAGCTGAGTCTCGGAGGGTAGCTAGGAGTTCTCTAGACAGGCAAGGAGGAAAGAATGCTCCAGACAAAAATAACACCACCACAGTTTCAGGGCACATTTATTGAGAATCTTCTGTGCACCGGACACCGCTCCAAGCCTTCTCTCATTGGTGCTCACATTCTAATAGAGAAAGACAAATAATCACAAATTAAAAAAAAAATATATGGCATAGCCGCTACAAAGGCCCTGAGGCATAAAGAAGTTGTGCCGTGTAGGAAAAACAGCAAGAATTATAGCTGGAGTGTATGTCAGGGAAGGTGGGAGATGCCAGCAAGTATTTTCTTACTTCTTACTACACGTGCAATATTGTAGTTGATGACTCATAAATACTCTAGACCTCAGGAAATTGGGAAGATCACAGAGGGCTTCTATCTTTAGAAAACGCCCCTTCTCATTTTATTTAATCCTGACTCTAGGTTCTGAGTTTAGAAAAGGGTGATCTTATTTGAACTTTCCTGGAGTATCTTTCCTTCAAGTAATTCAAGACTCAGGCTGAAGGCAGGACAGGAGTCTAGCCGCCCGAGCCTGGCTGCCTGGTTTACCATTCGTCCTTCATTTCAGGTCTCATGGGACATGTGGATGCCCAGGTTTTAAGCATGTGAGCTTTTCAGACTCTCAGGCTTCCAGGTTCTCAGAGTATATTCTGGTCCTGATCACAGCTCTGTCTACATTATTGGGAACATCGGGAGAGTGGAAGCCTCAGAAGAACAAGATCAGCCATGAACAATGCAGCTGTGGTGGTCACTCAGAAGAATGGCGGAGGGTGGGGAGCTGGCGGCCCGGGGCTGGGGCAAGGTTGATAGGACAGAGCAGGGAGTCTCCGGAAGGACATTACAACGATTCAGGTAAGAAATGAGGCCTGTCCGAAAGACGACAGTGGCAGAGAGGATGGCAAGGAAGTGACAGATCTGAGAGCTCCTTGGCAGGTAAAATCAGCAGGACCTTGTGATTCTCTGGTTGCAAAGGCCAGGAAGCGGGAGGCATCTCGGAGGGTTTTGGGTTTGGCTTCGAGGGCCTGGGCAGGATGGCAATGCCATCAGCTGAGAGCGAGTTGAGGGAAAGCCTGGGCTGCCAAGAGAGAATGGTCACAAGTTCACCTGGGTGCAATTCCTATTGAGCAGACATTCCATAGCTTATTTCCCACGTGAGGAAAGTAGGTTGCATGGATGTTGAGAAATTCACCCAAGTTTACCAGCGAGGAAAGCACCCATGGGAGGGTCAAGCCGAGCTTCATACGGTCCCATCATCCTGGAGTTACGGTAGTCAAGAAATCAAACCTAGTCGTAATTATTTGAGAGTCATCAGTAAATGCATGATGGTCGTACCTTAGTGAGGTTTTCTGCTCCTGAGCCTTTTGCCCGTTAGATAGGAAGCTCCCTGAAAACAAGGGTTGGTTTGTGTTCTTTGCATCTCTGAGCATCGGTTGATCATGAAACTTGAAAACCTGGGAAGCTTGTCTTTCTTGTCTGGTCCTTGCTTCTCTCTCACTGCCATCATGTAGCTGATGTTCGGAGTTAATGAATCCCCTCTCGTATCACCAAGCTCTTACTGTGTCCTCTGTGGTCCAGACCTGTGCTTCGAAGGCTCTGTATTCATTGTCTAGGGTTCCTGTAACAAATTACCATACCTTTGAAAGCAGGCTAATATGGTGGCAATTTATTCTCCCCCAGTTCTGGAGGCCAGTGATCTGCCATCCAGGCCTCGGCAGAGCTGGTTTCACCCTGAGGCCCTGAGGAAAGTCTGTTCCGGACCTTGCTTGGCCTCTGTCAGCTCCTGGAATCCCTCGGCTTGTAGGCACATCACTTGGCATTCAAGTCCTTCATGTGCGTCTTCCCCACATCTCAAATCTCTTTCTCCCCTTCCTCTTGTAAGAACACCATTCATTATACTGAGGGCCCACGCTAAATTCAGGATGATCTAATCTCAAGATCCCTAATTTAATTATAGCTGCAAAGACCCTTATACTAAATAGGGTTATATTCTGAGGTTCTGGGTAGACATCTCCTTTGAGAGGAGTAAGTCAGCCTACTATAACCTTATATCAACTTCATGGTGTAGGTAGAGCCAAGTTTCTTCTTATTCCCAAGTGAGAAACTGAGGCACAGAAAAGATGAGGCCTATGCCCAGGGTTCCTAGAGAGGAGAGCTAAGCCAGGATTCAGATCCCTGCAGTCAATCTCCAAGGACTTCTCCAGCTGCTTTGCCTTTCTATTTCCACACTCAAGTCTGGATTGGCTACTGCATTCAGCTAGTGCTTCCCCACCTCCTTCTTCCTGTGGGTGGGTTTGTGTGCAAGGTGTCTTCAGGGCCGGGAGCGCAGCTCAGTGGTAGAGCACTTGTTTAGCATGTGCAAAGCCCTGGGTTTCACCGCCACGCCAGCCCTTTTAAATAAATAGGAAGGGTCCGTCTTCAGAGCTGGTGCGTACCTCTGCTTGGCTGTCAGCCCAGGAGGATGTGTCTTCCCTGAATGGAAGGGGATGGGGACAGAGGAGTAGGCCCTGACAGGAAGAGTGAGAGGGCAGGGGGAGCCCAGGCTGGCCTCACATGACAGCTGGAAGCCAGCCACCGGTTTGGCCCATAATTCATGGCACCTCTCGTAGAATGTTCTGGCAGCCACATATGGCCTGGGCTCAGTTTGTAGGCTGCTGAGCCAGATTTGCCAATGGGTGAGTGTAGCTCCTTCTTGATTTAAAAAAAAAAAAAAAAAAAGAACGAGAAATAGAGACTAATCTTCTCTTAGTCTTAAGGAAACTAGGAAACTATTGGATCTCTTAAACGCATGCTATTCTAGGTGCCCCCCCAATCATGCTGTGAAGCTACAGAGCACATGTGCCATGTGCAGGGTCCCACACAGCCCGGCGAGCAGCGCCCGATGCTCTGACCCTTCCTGTGTGCCCGTCACATGGAAGGCCATGTCGCCACGCACACATCACTGTGCACACCACTACTGCAGCACTGAATTAGACAAGGGCCTCTTCTGCTGCCCTCACCCCAGCCGTTTCCAATCTTCCACGGCTGGGAGCGGAAAGCAATTTCTCTCACTGTTCTAGACTTGCCTTTACATTAAATCTCTAAATGTCCTGCATCTGAGCCCAGCAACAATTTTTAAAGGTTATTTGGGATTCAGTAGGTAATGTAAACATTGTGGTGTGGAAAGAAAATTTGGAATTTTCTATTGCCATTAACCTGACTCATTCATATCACTCTCTTTCCTCCGATTCTGGAATCTTGCCTTAGCACCATTCTGAGACGGACAGGTATGCTTACTTAGACAGCTTTGCAGTTGTAGATTAAATACCAATCTGGAAAAGCTTTCAAAAACAGTGTAGGAAAACAGTGTTTACACAATTATATTTTATATATTATATAGTTATATTTTTGTTTACGAGAAGGGTATATAAATATATGTATATATTTGCTTATATTTGTTCAAAAGAAACAATGCTAGAGTAAACAAACAAAAACCTGAGGAAAATTACTCCTCACAGGGACAGAGGAAAAGAGAGAGAGGGAGAGAGAGAGAGCGCTAGAAATCCGGCTTCCCTGAACATGCTTTATCATATAGCTTTGGCTTTGGAACACTGTACATGTCTTAGATTTTTAAACATTTTTTAAAAAGAAATTTCTAAGAAAAAAATAAAACAGAAATAAGTGGACCTAACTGTATGCTAAGTGAGTGGCTAATCATGTGGAGTAGAGGATTACTTCGAGTAGGATGACCAACCTGCCTGATTTGCCTGGGCCTGGCCAGGCTTTAGCTTTGATCTGGACAGATGCTCAGTCCCAAGCAAAACAGGACAGTTCAATATTCTAATGAGTGATTATAAAATCCACATTTGGAGCTGGGTGTGATGGTGCACACCTGTAATTCTAGCATGGAAGACAGCTGAGGCAGGAGGATTGTGAGTTTGAATTCTGCCAGAGCAGTTTAGGAAGACCCTGTCTCAAAACAAAAAATGAAAAGGGCTGGGGGTGTAGGTCAGTGTAGAGCACCCCTGCATTCAATCCCTACTAGTATGGGCACACACACACACACACACACACACAAATGCACACATACATAAATGCAGACACATAAATCCACATTTGGACTATGTATCCCTAGAGAGATATGGTCTAAGGGCAAATAATAACCACAAATAAATATTTAGAAATATTTAACCACTTCTGCAGTGTTTTATTGGAGGTGCTGTTCTGCTGAAACCATTTGAGTATACCTATGGTATGAGTATAATCAAAGAGAGGTAATTACATTCAAATATTTAGGAACCACCATTTCAGTATGGCAGAAAAAAAGATAGAGTCAAGGAAGCTATGGAAACCTTGTAAATACCAGTGAAAAATCACAACTTGATGTCTGTCCCCTACCTTTGCCCACAGAAACGAGTGGAATTAAGATGCCTCAGTTGCAATCAATAAACACTTCTAGCTCCTAAATTGTCACCTCTAAATATATGTTCCCTTTTAAAAATTCAGAGCTCCTTAGAGAAATGGATTCTTTCAGATCTGGGGCAAGACATGTACAAGATAACCCTGGACTATCTTACTGTTTCCAAAGTAAAAAAGCAATCAAAGACCAACAAAGTCAAGACAAAAAGACACTCGGTTCATTGGGGAGGGCTTTCTGCAGGCCTGGGATAGGCAATTTAAGCATCAAAGGGAATAATGACTGCCACAGACTGCAAACATTAAACGTATAAAATTACAAGCTCACACGAGGCAAACAATCAAAAATGAATTTCTTTGGCATCTCCCTAGGGCAACAAATCATTACTTTGAAAATAAAGGTACAGAACTGACTTAAAATTTTTTTTTCCTGCTTTTCCTGTATAAACTTCAGTTCAGGGCAACCGAATTATTGACAAGACAAAGATTTTTTCTTCTAAATAGAAGAATTACTGCTACTGAATTCAAAAGGAATAATTGAATTAGAAAATCGTCATGTTGGAATCTCTAACAAAGGATCTAGGCAATAATCATTTGTTGATGGATGCTGAAACCATAAGGTAAAAAGTTAATAGGGAACTTTATCTTGCCTGGGTCAGGCTAAAATAACCTGATTCCAGTGAATAATTTTTTTTTAAAATTGAAACAATCTCAAACATGCAGAAAAGTTGCCATTTCAATATAATAACATTTTTTGCTCCTTAAGAGTAATTGGCCCACATGCTGCCCCATTATTCCTAAGCACTTTAGTATGTATTTCCTACAAACAACAAAATTCTATTAAGCTACAATACAATCATCTAAGTCAGGAAATTAGCATTTATATATTGCTGTCAAGAACTGAGAAGGGTCTGAGTTTTTCTCTACTTGCAGACCAGTAAGTTAACCTATCAGAGTTTTATAGATGCGGGTAGAAGTCATGAAACTCTTGGGTCAGAGACAAAGGACTTTATTACTTATTGCACAGTAAGAGCCTTGAACAGTGTGTCTATGTCAGTTCCTGGCTTAGTCTGTTTTCTGTTGCTTTAACAGAATATCCAAGACTGATTACTCACAAAGGAGAGAAATATGTGTTGGCTCACAGATCTGGAAGCTGGCAAGGTCAAGATCATGGTGACTTGTGCTGCTTCAACTCATAGTGGAAAGCAGAAGGCAAGCAGGTATGTGCAGAAGTGACAAAGCACCGGGGTGGCCTTGTTTATAACACCCCACTCTCAGAATAAATGCATTAATCGCTCTCACTGACATAATCATCTCTCAAGAGCCGCATCATCTCTCAACTCTGTTTTTTTTTTTTTTTTTCCTCAACTCTGTTACAGTGGGGTTCAAATTGCAACATGAGTTTTGGAGAAGACAACCATATTCTAATCATGGCAGTTCCCCCACCTCCATATCTCATTAAGGAAACATAAACAAATTCAGATCTTTGCATAGTGAAGGGCTCATAGTGGTTTGCCATACAGGAGCAGAACCCTGAGCTTAGGAACCTGTGTCTTAAAATGGATGGTTAGCATACCTGTCTTTGTTCTGGTCAGAGGGAGACATTATCTCTGTCTTCTAAGGCTGGAAGCCGACTTGCCTTTGCTGCAGGAAGACTCTGTCTCTAGCTTTCAAGGCTGTTTGCTATCCCAGCGTTCCTGCAAAGCTAGTCTGGAACAAGGGCAGTGATTGCCTCAGTTTGTGAGCTGTGCATAAAGGCTAGAAACCTGTAGATAACTGTTTCCTAGCACTGCAGTGTTGGTAGCAATTTTCTTAATTTGAGGCTTCCTGGTACAAGTTCTCTCTAAGGGAGCCATAAAAGTTAGCTAGCAGGCATGTGGAGGTAGAAGGTACAGAAAGAGAGCTTTCGAGGTGGAGAGAACACCATGGATAAAGAAAAGTCCAGGGACTTTGGAGAGCCTGGGAACTATTCAGAGTATACTACAGGTGCAGCAGAGAGATCAGCAGCCTGGGGAGCAGGGGGCTTTGACTGAGGTCAGAGAGGCAGGTTGGTATTGAAGAGGCTTGTAAGCCGCAAGATTCTGTTGGAACTCGATCCTGCGTCCTTCAGATGGTTGAAACAGGGGAGTAGAGTTATCGAATGTGTGCTTTAAAAAGACCACTCGGGCTGCAGCTGCAAGTGGACTGGATTCAGCCCAAGGTTAATTTCTTCCACTTGGTTTCCTGTAATCAGGTTCAGGAAGATGGTCTGTATTGAAATTCTGCCACTTGGTAATTGGGCCTGTCCTTGGAGATGAACAGATTTGGGGCCAAGCTCACCGCCCCTCCGCCTGTCTCACCCCCCAGCGTTTCGGTCCAGGTGCCTGCAATTCTGGTGATTTTCAAAGGAAGGAAAGGGAAATAGCTAGTCAACTCCGGGTCAACTCACTGAAGGTCGATTCTCTAAATGGTCAGTCAGATTTTTGAATAAATTTGCCTTGTTTATCAATCTACCTATTTCTTTGTGTTGTTCATAATGTTCACATTAATTTGTTTTTGGTGGAATTATTTTTAGCAGATCTTACAAATTTTTATGAAGTATTAGTTAATAACTTTTGAAATTTACTTTGGTCTAGCTTTAGTTTTTTGTTTTTTGGGTTTTTTTTTTTTTTGTGTGTGTGTGTGTGTGCTGGGGTTTGAACTCAAGGCCTTATGCTTGCAAGACAAGCTCTCTAACCACTGAACTAAATCCTCAGCCCTTAGTTTCAGTTTTAACTTAGTTTTCATATCATCTAGCTGTTTCTTGTGACAGGCCATTCATCAAGTGTTCAGTAATTCTAGATTTTTCTATATTTTGGTCAGGACTTTGAGGAATGAGAATTTCATTGGTATTTCAAATGAGAATACATGTATTTTGGAAGGCAAAATATTCATGAATGATACAGCAAGTTTCTCTTTTCCAGTACATTTCATTTTAGTTCACTGCCTTTTGTATATCTCTTAATTCACAGATTTGTTAATCAGCTAGTTCAAATAAATATTTCCTTGAATTTCAATCACCTGAGAAAGTATTAGTGTCTGAAATGTGAGTCACATGCAAAATTGAAATTCATTTGAGTCAGATTGACAAATGTGGGTGAACCAATTGCTGTACAGCTAATACCTAAAGCTAAACTCTCATAGTATAGCAGTTAGTTCTTTTTTTCGGGGTGGGGGTGTTGTGGTGCTGAGGCTCGAACTCAGGGCCTTGTCCTTGCTAAGCCAGCACTCTACCACTGAGCTAAATCCCTAACCCCATATAGCAGGCAATTCTTACAAACATTTGAAACAATCTTATATAACATAGCTGCTAATGAAAGTTTTAAATTAATTATATTTTTAAATGTTGGTCCTTGCAGTAGAGAGAATTGAGTCAATCGTGCTTCTACTTCATAAAATACTGTCATCACTGACCCAGACAAGGTTCCTGTCATGTTTTATTTTATTTTATGTATCCCACTCATCCCAGTCTCCACCCCATTCCCTGCCTCCACAAGGACTCGCTTTAGTGTATTTGTTGTGTGTCCTTAAAGCGCATATGCCCTTTCAGCAGTGCTGAAATGGCCCATAAATCTCCTTCTGTTTCTTACCCAAGCTTTAAGGGCCTATCCGTGTTCAGGTTGGTAGGTTCAGCCCATTGCCCCGGACTGTTTCTTAGCATTGCATGAGATGCAGCCAGCCTATTTGAGCATCTCTTCCCCGGAAATGGACCCCTAGGTTGTCTCCAGCTCTCCTTCTCTCCTCCACCATAAATTCTTTCCAGATGCCTGTCTTTGACTGTGTCCCCTTGTAGAGTGTTGAGATGAGTCCCGGGTAGGGAGGTACATCCAGGAGGTAGACTGCTACATCACAGGGCACATACACGTGGAATGTCACTAAGCGCTCCCATCTTGTTTCTGATGGGCAGCCAACTTACACAATCACTAGGTTGGAGTTAGGATGAAGGGAAAGAAGCAAACTTTAAAGGAGAGTCAAAAGACTTACTAGTAAGCATAAGTAATATTTTAGTGCAATATCTTTAAAAATTAAAATTAGTTGGAAGGATCCACAGTGAATGAAATTATCAAAATTTAAATAAAGAGAAAAGAACCCAACAACAAAAGAACACAGGCAACTTTTGTCTATTATTTTGATTATGGTGATGGTAACATGAGTGTGTACATATGTCCAAACTCACCAAATTGCATACATTAATTGTGTGCAGTGTTTTTTTTTATGTCAGTTACAACTCAATAAAGCTAGATATCACTTTTTTCCCCCTATGCTAAGGATTGAACCCAGGGCCTTTGCATTGAGTTATATCCTCACCCTTTAAATTTTTTTTTTTTTTTAAATTTTGAGACAAGGTCTTGCTAAGTTTCCCAGGCTGGGATCAAACTTGCTACTTTTCTGCCTCTGCCTCTCAGAGAGCTGTGATTTATAGGCCACTGTGCAGGCACCACTATGCCTGGCCAAAATTTTTAAATAAAGACCACATTTGACCTCTATTTGCGTAGCTCTCAGATCCCCACTCTGATATGAAGAATTTGGTCCTCCTGCTGTGGGGAATCGGGCTGAAATAGTCCCTGACCAGCAATAATACACTCACTGTTACCTATTTTCAGTCACCTTCGTAGTTTCTCAAACTCAGCATGGTTCCTTCCATCATACAGACTACCCCAAAGTGCTGGCAAGAACCTTTGTGTGCACTTATTGCCTCTCATCCTCTTACCAACAGATTTGTATTAAAATTCTGCCCCTTTTGTCCTATTGAGGTGGTTTTGGCTAAATATCCAGACCCCCACCCCACTCCCAAGTCATTTGAGTTCAGTAGTAACAGCTCCTGTTTCACTCCTGGCTCTGCTAACACCACCTGTTTACAGTTTTTCCTCTGCATCTTGGATTCTTTTCCCTTTTGTAGATGCCTTCTCCACTGAGCCTCTAAATTGTAGCTGGGACCCTTCTTCTTTCCTATCTGTATACTTTCTGTAGATTTCACTGAATACTGTGGTCTCAAATAACATTTTTATACACAGTACTTTTCTCTTCAATCCTAGCTCATTTTCACACTCAACCCTGTGTGTTAGCCGTTTCCCTAACCCAGACTACCTCCTCAGCCCCCCATCCCTGGCTTTGCACTTCAGGCTCCTGCCTATCATTCGTGTATTACCTTAAATGTCACCTCCTCAGACAGGCCTTCTCCGACTTCCCATTTAAAGTAGCTGCCCACTCTTTAATGATTTTTGCATAGTACTTAAAATTTCCTGATTTGGTGGGGGGGTCATATATTTTTCTTTCTGCCTGCTCAGAGAGACTATAAATCCCCATGACAGTACAGATGTCATTTGACTTAATAGGTAATAAATTAGCAAAAATACTTTAAAACACTTTGGCATATAGATACAATTCAGTGTCCTGGACACACCGTTTGGGTGAAGCTATCTGCGCTCACACCTCAGGCTACTGGCGTTTTCACCAGGAATGCAAGGTCAAGGGAAGACTAGCAAGCGCTCTCATTTGGAATTCTATATGCTAGACCCTAGAGCAGTGGTGCCCAATAGAAATATAATGTAAGCCATACTTTTAATATTAAATTTGCTAGCAGCCATTTAAAAGAAACAGGTGAAATTAGTTTTTTAATATATTTTATTTAACCCAATATATACACAATGCTATTTTGACATGTAACCAATATAAAGTTATTAATGAGATAGTTCACAATTTTTCAAATTGTCTTTGAATACTGGTGTCCCCTTTATACTGATAGAACACTCACTTCGGTGTGGTTGAAGCCAAGCTCAAGAGCTACATGTGACTAGTAGCTACCATATTGGTGAATGCAACTTTAGAGAGGCTATTACATGTGCTTCTATTACCTACAACTTGGTAAACACTTGAGGTTGTACAAATTAGCGCAGCGAATGTGTGACAGTTCCTTTCACTGGTGAAATGCTGGCTTCTGGAATAGCTTGAATATTTAAAACAGGCTCTCATATGTGAAATCAAAGATACCGAAGAACTATGAATTGTGCAGAGAGTACACTAATTAGGTGGCTGACATGGTTAGCGCTGATACTTGACGCTGAATCCCTAAATGGTCCCATGGGTTTCTGGCCATCGGTTTTCAAGGATGCTGTGGTCTAGCTATGATCTGAGTGTGTCCTCCAAAAGTTTGCATGTTGGAAGCTTGGTCCCCATTGTGGCAATGTCAAGAGGTAGTGGGCCTTTAAAGGGTGGAGTCGGTGGGAGGGTTTTAGGTCCTTGGGAACACGTCCTCAGAAGGGAGTAAGGTAGTACTCTCAGGACCTTGGTATCTCTCTGACTTCCTGTCTCACTGTGTGATAGTCTCCTTCTCACATAAATGCCCGTCATGATGCTATCCACCTCCATGAGATGCAGCCAGGGAGCCTCACCAGGCCAGGGTTGTGCTATTTGGACTATCAGCCTCCAAGACTGTGAACTATCTAAACCTCCTCACTTAAATACATTACCCAAGGCAGGAGTGGTGGTACATATCTACAATCTTAGCACTCTGGGAGACTGAGGAAGGAAGGTTGCAAGTTCAAGCCTAACCCTGGCCAGTTGGTGATTCAATGAGAACCTATCACAAAACTTAAAATAAAAATGGGAGCTGGAGATGTAGCTCAGTGCAAAGGCCCTGGATTCAGTCCTCACTAATGCAAATAAGTAAATAACCCAGCCTCTGGTAGGGGTGGAAAGTGCAAGAATGCAGAGGATTTATAATTGCCTCGTGCCTTCTTCAGGGTTAACACAGTCCTGCCTCTGAGATACGAGTCTGTCTGGCCGGCAAGGCAGTGGTGGGCTGAGTACACGCAGCACCCACAAGGACAGAGAGCTGCCGCTCTGCCTAATGGCCAGAACAGGACCTGGCTTGTACTTCCTCGTTGCTGAACATTTCTTTCATAAATGCTTTATGTTTCATAGATGTTTTTCCTTAGGCTGTTTTCACCGGAGTAGTCAGAGTAGGGCAGTTGCCCTCATTTGCCTCTGACCTCTTCAGCGGGGATTGTTTAGCAAATTGAACTTAAGAGTCACAGGGATTTCACAGCACCCTGCTCCTCCTAGCCAATGTCTTTGCAGCCTTTGGCTCTCTGCCGATGCTGGGCCTCCTCCCTAGGAAGCCTTCAGCCTCTTTCCTTGTGCCTCTGTTGCACCTTTAGCAATGATCTTGTGTGCTGTAATTATTTGTACGTATACACGCACATTATATTGTAATTCTATTTATGTGTGTCCCTCTCTGGGCTATTAACTCCTCCAAGAGCAAGGTTCATATCTTTTCATCTTTGTATAACTAGCAAACTCCAGTCAATGCTTGGCTCTCAATATGCATTGAGTAATCATTTGCTGGATGAATGAGCTAATGAACCACCGAATATATTCCATTTAATGCCGAGGAAATGCTCAACATGGAATGAAGCTGTGAGATTTGTCCTGCCTCAGAACCTTGTCATCGAAGTAAGACAATCAACAGACAAGAAGGGAAAGCAGAGATGGCCCGAGGTGACAGAAAGGCACAGGAGTTGGTAGCAGTTTCCTTAATTTCTCCATTAGTGAGAGTGCTAGTTTTATTTTTTAATTTTTTGTTTTTTAATCTATCATCTGACCTCATTTAGCTAATTCGGTCTTTTCCATCTTTGACTTGACTAACCATGGATCTTGGCTATGATTGCCTTTATTAGTTTGGTAATGACTTTGTTGAATTTAGGAGTCATTAATCGCTTGTTAATGTTTGCCAGTTTGACAAACAAATGCAAAATATTCTCCTTCATTCAAAATTTGGTCTCAAAATTAATTATATTGCCTTCCTTTGCTTCAGGGTTTGTGTGTTTTCACACTGAAAGGTATGCTTTATTTTAAAGTAAGTGAGTTTTATAACCTTCCACTGAAAATTTAAGAAGGGCACTTGCTCTTTTAATCAAGGTAATTATATCTGAGGTTTTGAATTAGCTTTTCTTTTTGGAGACACTGGCTGCCAGTAGTACTTTGCTCTATGTCTTCCGTATCTACTCACAGTCTCTATCATGATGTCTCGGCCTTTAGACTTTTAATTTCCTCCAGAGACACAAAACAAGAGGCAGACCCTTTAAAAATGTTGTCACATGCTTTTGCTTTTGCAAGAATGCACATTCTTGGGGGACTTTTTCTTTTTCCTTTTGCTTTGTTTTGAAGCTATCTCCCTTTGTCTTTCAGGTTTGCACTGATATTTGCAAGTATTTCTCATGGCTTCACTCATTCCTGTTACTCCAGTGGCCTACTCCCATTCGAGAAGGGGAGAATTATGACTTCAAGTTATACCTTCAGGGGGGAAAAGCAGGAAAAAGGCAAGCCAGCCCACCAAGAGGCTGCTAAAAACGTTGGCCTCAAATCTGCAACTTCAGCCGTGCCATTAGAAGCCCTCTGGTAAAACATGTCCCTCCCATCGTGACACTGTGGCTAGCCTTGTGAGTGTGGAGCATATGACTTTTTGAAAAGTATAGAACAGGAAACTTCATCAAATTGCTCCAGGAACCCACAGAGTAGAAAAAAGAGAGAGGGGAATTAGTGACTAAAAACTGCAGATATTCAAGTTATTTTGATAAGGAAAAAAAAGTGAATGATGAGGTTGGGGATTTAGCTCAGGGGTAGAGTGCTTACTTAGCAAGCACAAGGCTCTGAGTTCAATCCCCAGCACACACACACACCCCCACACCCACACACACGCACACACACACAATGAAAAGTGAGTGACAATTGAAAGTGTTCATGTTACACGTCTTATTTTACATTGAAATTTAAAGTTAATATCAGCTGGATTTTGTTCACCGATGGGAAGGATGTGCTTCTGCCGATTTTAAATTTTTGCTCTTCATCATAATAGAATCAAAGGATCTTAACACAGGGGTGAACTCTGGACATCAGCCACTTATGGGAGGGGGACTCAAGAAGGGAAATGCTTCAGGGTGTCCATAAACAACTGATTCAAATTTTGTTTTTCAAATATTTTTAAAAATGAAAAAATTCTGAGACTTTTCAAAAGTATACACACATCCAAATGTGCAGCGGTCAAATTTAACACATCAGAGATGCAACGTGTGTGGCGGGTCCTTTCAGTTCACGCAGACGTCAGAATGAAACGGCTACCATCTCTGTGAATACATTTGAGTTTCATGGAGACGTGTCATTAGTTAAAAAGATCCAAGCTGATCTTTATGAAATTCGGGTCTTCCCGCATTCACCTACATTGTAAAAGTGAAGGTGTCCATTAGGTGACCCTGTGGCACCCGTGTAAGTGTCAGGCAGGCTCAGCTGTTAGTTAGGGGCTGTTGACATCAGACCTGCAAAAGAAGAAAGGTTATCAGTTATTGCACATTTATTATTCCCTGGAAACAGTCCTAACTAAATATTGACCAGTTATTTGATGATTTAATCAGAAGTTATTTAGTTTTATCTCCCTCACGGTGTTTTTACAATGGTTAAATGAGAAGATGCACATGAACTACTGAGTACCGTACACGGCGTGCAGGAAGCATTTAATATTTATTAGCGATTGTTAATTCTCACAAACATTCCTGTGGGGTATTTTACCCCTGTTCTATTATCAGTGATTCACTTTGTACTTCAATGTAGTGTGTGTTAACTTTAATCACTACCCTAGTGGCTAATAGATATTAGTAATTTCTTAAATGAAAATACTGCCTCCAGTCCAGGGGGTTAGTTAGCATTTTATAGGACTGCTTCACAAGTTAAAGTCCACTGCCTTTATTTCAGATCAACACCAAAAGTTACCCTAGTAGTATGGAGGTAGGCATGACATTTTCTCAGAGAAATGAATGGGGTTCGAGAAGGCGTGAATGACTAGAAATATTGAATAGACATTTCGTGCATGTGTGTGCATGTGTGTGATACTGGGGATCGAACCCAATGCTACTGAGCTACATCACTAGACCTTTTTTAAAATTTTGAGTCGCAGTCTCACTAAGTCGCTCAGTTCTGGCAGTGCCAAAAGTTGGGATCTTCCTGTCTCAGCCTCCCAGAGTGCCGACCACCATACCTGGCTCGAATAGACATTTTTTGACCTTGAATGAGTAGGAATTAAGAACCTAGTCAGCCTTATAGCTTACACCTTTAAAATGAGGGAATTAAGGCTGAAAGAACTTACAAACTTTGCTTGGAGTCAAATTACCAGTAACTGGTAGTGAGCTGCTTCATGTCAAACTTGTGTTCCTAAGCAACGTGTCCCGCTGCCTCCTAGAAAGGGAATTTGTCAGTGAGTAACTGCCATAGGGTGATAATATCGTGTCATAGATTGTTTTTGCAGTTTCTGTAAGCCTTGGGCACTTCTAGTTTGACTTCTGTATTGTGATAAGGCGGGCATGTGGTTGTCAGCTGTTGCTAATGATTCAAACAAAATCCCCTGCTGAGGTCTGCAGCTTCCGAATTTGTCCAGCTGAACAGTGACCAGAGATCTCAAGGGCCACGTTGAAAACGTGCCCCCTGGAAACTGGCATTCCTGGCAACCAGATCCGACTAAAAGCGTAATTTGGATGCTGAGGTCGATATTAGACGGCGTCTGTCATTCATAACTTCAGATATCAGTTTTATCTTCAATAAACGGCATCACTGTTCTCTTGTATGACTTTATAATGAGTAAAATTATGCACTTAAAAATATAAACTAATGTTTATTAATATGATAACTTGTCAGTTTATAAATTGGTGCATAGTTTAAAACTCTATTTAATAAAAGGAGTCTGTTACCTGAAAAGATAAAAAAGGTTGAAAATTATGGAACCAATCAGTCTGGGAGAGGGCATAACAGCATATACTCCAGACACCATGTCGATTAGTTCAGCTGTGTGAGACTTGCTAAATTATTTAACTTCTCTGAGGTTTGGTTTAGTAATGTGTAAAAGGGGTAACATTATAAAACTGGATGACTTCCTGCAAGGATTAAATGAAATATCTACCCATATGGCTTCAATCAATGGAAGCCATTATTGTTACTAATCATTATTATTATTATTAACATCATTGTTACTATCCAGTCTCATGTTCCACCTAAAGAAAGAATATCTTCTCCATCTATTTTGGCCTGTACTTACTGTTTCCTTGAATGCTCCCAGTGACAGAGAGATCATTACTTTCTACTCCATGAGTCCTTATCTATCCCTGGAAAATCCCCACCTGCTCTTTCTAGTTCTACCTCCTGCATCAGAAGTCCCTCTCTGATATTCACAACACAATCTTTATTTATAATAACATCTTCATATGAGTGGGTTTCTAAGGAACGCAATTTGAAAAGTCAGGGAAGTCCTTTTGTGCCTTTTGGGATTGTTTGTCCTCAGGAACCTTGAATAAATGTAAAGTTTCCTGGAATAATTAACATTCTAGTAACTACTGCTATATATTATGGTCTGTGTGGGCTATGTGCACATTATTCTCATCACCCCCATTTCACAAACGAAGAACCGAGACTCAGGGAGTTGAAGGGTTTTGCTCAAAGACACACATTGAGTGGCAGAGCTGGTTCCGACAGAGACATGATGGTTCCGACAGAGACACGATGATTCCGAGGTACACGCTCTTGTCTCAATAGTACTGAGTCGCTGGGTCTGCGGCATGCTTCCTGGTAGCTAATGTCGGCCCGAAAGAGTGGAAAGCCATCCCTGAATTAGTTGCTACTTTCCAAATATACCCACTATTAACATCTTAGTACAAATTTAGCCAACCTGAAGTTTTATATGATTATTTTTTCCATTTTGGAACATGGTGAAGGAATAAAGAATGTTACTTCTTCTTCTGAGGCTCAAAAATCAAATTTCTGTTTGGGATAAAAAGGGCAATGTGACTTACAGAGAAATTTTATAATTCCTGAATTGTCACCCATGCACAGATTTTTCTCACTGCTGCTGAGTATCTTCCATGGTGACTGTCTGCCTCCCTGAGCGTTAACCTTCAAAGCATGAACAGGACAGAGAAGGGTTGTGGGATCTCGATACTCACAACATTTCAAAGATTCTTATTTTCAGAAGCAAATGTGGCTGGATACGGTAGTTTGGCAGCAGGTTTGACTCTCGTGCCTGACACCTTACCCACAGCGTGAGCTTGGATGTATTACCTCACTTCTCTGGGTTTTAGTGTCCTCGTCTTTAAAATCGGAATAATGACGGCGGCGCTGTTGCTCCTTGAACAAGGCTGAGCATGCTATAATACTTTAAAAGAGGCATTTTCTCTTCTTCCTCATCCTCTAGAAATGTGGCGAGAACGGCACACACATCTATGTGGTAATCTATAGTCCCTCAGAAAAAATGCGTGTACATGCGTAAATCAACTTTGTCTTCATTTGATGGGGGCGGTGTTAGACAAGGGAGGAAGTTATTTAATATTTAAAGAAACTGGCCAGGAATCCTCACTCCAAAAGTAGCTGTTTAAGCATTTCAAATACCATTAACATAAGACATACCAGAAGGTTCATTAATTGGTGTAAGGAATATAAAACACAGTGTTTCCATTGGTGACCTCAGTGCTATTTGAGATCTGACATGTCACTGGCTAGGAAGTTTTAGCAGGAGAGTTCCCCTGCCGGGAGGGGTGAGGATCTGGTACCTTCTGAGCTGCATCTCCATCCCGAGCTGTTCCGCTTTGTGTTGCCTTCTCACTTCATGGCGGGGGTTCGGCTCCATGACACACGGGGGACACCGGCTGCTTCACCAGGTAGGACACCAGGGAAAGCCTCAAAGGGAATGTGTCACATGAGGTGTGGCCAGAAGGCTTAGGGAGAAGAAGTGGGCTTTCTGAGTTTACAAGAACAGACTGCACAACTCTTTTCGTGTCTACCTGCTAATAAATGTTTATACCTGAAGGAGCTGGTCCAGGAATGCTTTCTTTGTAACGTGCTACCTTACTAGGTGGAGGGTGGTCTTCTGCAGGCGAAGGGAAAAGAGGGAATTTATGGCTTTTATCTACCTCAATACCCAGAGGTGACTCATACTTTCTAGAATAAGCTGTGACTGTTGAATGACCAAATTGACTTAGGCCAGTTCTCAGTAATGAGGTGTCAGCTCTTAACAGTGAGCTGTCCTAGGTAAAGAGTCTAGCACAGCACTTGCCACTCTCCTCCCCTTGCTCCCCCGAATCCTGCCATTCCCACAAGAGAGCAAGATAGGCTTACAGCCAGTGAATTTATTCATTCAACAAATATTTAATGCATACCTACTATGTGTCAGGTGCTGTGCTAGGGGTATATGTAGGAGTGAACAAAACAGCCATTCCTGTCCACAAAGTGCTCATTTTCCATTGAGGAGACAGAGAAAATAAGACATGTAACTAGTGGCTACTTCCCCCACCTCGAATCTACCAGAGGGCAAGATGAAGGTGGGACCAGATTTGCAGAGGAGATCAGCAGCCATCTGGGGGAAGTGTCTTCCTTATAAACAGCTACCTGCAAGGAGCCAGGGTGCTTCAGACCAACTCATCCACGCACACGTGCGGTAAACAAAAGGCAAGCAAGAAACAAACAAAATAAAAGAACAACAACAAAATACCTGCCTAAAAAAAGTCCCGAAGTCATCAAAGAGTCAACTCTTATGTGGCGAACTTTACAGGAACACATTTGTTCTGGGCAGATATAACTGCAGATGTGACTCTCTACCTCCACGGGACACTGTCGCCTGTGATGTCTAGGCAGAGGTCCAGGTCCCTTCCTTCTCCAGTGTTCAGAAATGTGCAATTAGCCCCGACAGGGCCTGACTCCCCAACGGCTCCTCCCGACCTCCTTATTTCAACCCTCTGAAGGTGCAGAGCTGGTGCAGCTTCTGTCCTCTCCTGTCCCTGCCCCCCAGCCCCCTAGCCTCTGCTTCCTGGATAAATGAGCTCTTTCCTCCTGGGGACAGTCTTTCTCTTCCTGTCATTGTTGCCTAAAGCTCATTTTCTCCCGTATCCTAGGATTATGCCTTTGTCTCTCATAATCCCATCCCCTTTCCCCTTTAGTAATTGCATTCACCCTTATCTAATAATAAAAATAAAAGGGGAGAGTAAGTTGGGATTTAAGAGTAGATCTAGAAAAGAAAAAGAAAAAGAATGTGGAGGCTTGCTTAGAAATATATGACCTGGACTTTTGAATTTAGGAAACAGATTAATTATGCTCTGACTATTCTTACCACAAAAGTATTATACTATTACTCATGAAAGTGTTGTATCAATGTAAAAAAAAGAACTAGTGAGGTACACTATTAAATAATGAACCTTTGGGATATTTAAAGTAGGATGTGATTTATGCTTATTTTACTTACACATTTTTGAGAAAATATATTTTTAAGCAAGTCACGATAATATAATATGGTAATATAAAAGCAAAATTTTAAAAAATGTCAGTTGATTGGAACCTGTTTGGGGCCACCATTGTCTTACATGATAATTAGCAGTTATTGTAAGTATTGAAATAAACAGAACCTTCACACTTACTAATTATTTACTTTCATGATCAAATATTTATCCAGCTTCCAATTATTTGTGGGAAATAAGTTTAAAAAAGTGTAAGACCAGGTGCCCACTCTCAAGATCGTGGAGAGTCTAGCCAGGAAGATACGTGCATAGTGAAAGTTAACCAAGACCTCATGTGGGATGCAAGTAGCACCAACTGAGAGGTGGGGACGAGCAGGTGGTGTACCTGCCCAGAACTGGGCTGCCTGGCAGGCCAGGTGGATAAAGTCTAGACCGCCTGAATTACCACAAACAGCTTTTGCCTCTTAATTCTCTGTTTGCTTTGTGCTTTTACTCTTTCCAATTTAAGCAATTTATTTAAACAGGTAGCTTATATGTCCATGGTAACATACTGAAATAGTCCAGAAATACACAAAGAAGTGAGTCCTTGTCAAAGACCCCAACCCCACAACAACACCAAAGGTCATGTGTGTACCACAGAAAATGAGCAATTGCCTGATAGCTCCTAATTGGTTGTCCTTTCTATTCGATGCTTCCCTTAGTCACCAAGAGATGGTTTTGAGACGAGAGACCTTTTTATCTAGAATGAAGAGGATTTGTCACTCCGGAGAAAGAAAAGCTAACTTTTATCAAATAAATGTGCTTTCAACAAAACAAAGCAAAACCCCAAAGACCCACCACCAGGTTCTTTTGTAAGCCTTATGTTTGCTCAAACACACATTGGATCTCCCTTTCTTCTGGCTGCCTTACCAATGGCGTACTAAGGACTTAGATTCTTCGTAATATCAGACAATAGGTAGGAAAAAACTAGTAACTTTTATCTGAAATGATTTTATGCCACCTGGCAAATGGTGAAGAATAACTTTATGCAGCTCTGGACGTGGTATTTATCAAATTTACCATGGCAGGGTGGTCACAGACCCAACCCAATGGATGATTTCAGATCTGTCTCGCACCTGGCTGCCACTCCTGAAGGGGCATTATGACATCCACCAGTCTGCACTGGTAAGTTAAGCACGTCTAGTTATGACCAAACTAACAAATTGATGTTGATTTTTCTTTCAAAAAATATATTTAAAAGCTCAGTTGCCCTCCACCCTTTTTTTCACATACCCCCCTTCCACCTACAGCTTCTGCCCCCTGAGACAACCACTGATCCTAAAACCTTGTCTAATGTCCAGAGTAGATTTGTTGGTGCACAGACACACACGTCTTGGTGTATTCTATTCATTCCTTCTTTTCATTATTTTTTAAACATGTGACAGCAGGTTCTGCAGACTATTTTGTATCATAATTTTCAAATTTGAAGGCTTATGTCGAAGACTGTCCTATTTCTCTACAAAGAGATCTGCTTCTTCCCTTTCTCTTCTTTTTTCTTTTTGGTAGTACTGGCGATTGAACACAGGGAATGCTACATCCCCAGCCCCTTTTCTTTCTTTCTTTCTTATTTATTGACAGGATCTCACTAAATTGCTACCTTAAGTTACCAAGGTTGGGCTCCAGTTTACCACCCCCCTGCCTCAGTCTCCTGAGTAGCTGCGATTACAGATGTGCGCTACTGCACCTGACCCTCATTCTTTTAAAAAGCTGTATAGTATTTCAGTGTATGAATGTATCATAATTTGCATCATTTCTTGATGGCCATTTAAATTGTTTCTGAGTGTGCAAATACATTCTTTGTTTTTTAGTATGTTTATGAACATAATTAACATCATTTTAAATACAGAGCTCTTGCATGTTGTCAAATCCAGCTTGATGGATTTTTGACTATTTTATGAACCCATTTAATGGCCACCCAGAATAAAGCACAGAATACCTCCACCTCCCCAGAAGTTCCCTTAGCCTTTTGCGGTCAAGCCACCTCACAAAATGTTTTGATTATTATCATTATGAATTAATTTTGTCTTTTCTTGGGTTTTAGATGGGATTCATGCAGTGGGTACTTTCTTGTGTTGTACTTCTTTCACTCAGCATGACATTTTTTGAGATGGTTCATGGTTTTGAGTGTGTTCATGGCCCCTGCCCATGTCCGTGTTGTGGCTTGCAGGTTTATTCTTAATTTGTGTAAGTTCTAAATAAATGAGATTTTATCTGTGTTGTGGGTATTTTAGGGAGTAATGTATGTTCATAGGTGGCAATAGATCTCATCAAGAAAAGATTGTGCCTTGGAAATACTGAAACGAAGATTTGAGGGGAGTTGTTAGATGAAACTTTTGCTTAAAAAATTTTAGGTGCCGGGCATGGTGGCACATGCCTATAATCCCAGCACTCGGGAGGCTGAGGCAGGAGGATTGCTGCGAGTTCAAGGCCACTCTGTACTCACATAGTGAGCACAAGGTCAGCCTGCACTACTGAACTACATAGCCAGACCCTGTCTCAAAAAAACAAAAAGAAAAAAAAAGCTTTAGGTGACTGTTAGCCTGTGTGTATGTCAACTCCTCTGCATTTAACAAAAATTTTTGATGTTATTTTCTGGGACTCCATGATATTGAGCTTGTTTCTCTTGTAAGTGTATTATTTCTTACTTTCTTCTTATGATTTGAGATCTTTGCATGATGTTAATAATGCAAATTATGTTACTTGCATATGCCACATTACTAGAGATATATGCACGGAAGAATTAAGAGACTGGAGTCAGGACTGAATGTGGTAGATGCCTTCTCTTGCCTCCAGAAAAACCAGTCCTCCTCTCGCTCTTCATCCCAGCTGAGAGAGTCTTCATTGGCTTGATGTCCCTTGCTCCTGGGAGTGTATGTCAGTCTTGTCCCAGCTGCCTGTGCTGAATCAAGCGCACTAAGCAGAAGATCCTGCGTCTTTGATGTCATTATTAAGCAATTAAACATGATCCTAACTATATGCAGACATGTATCATTAATGGTAATACTTTAAAAGTTATTTTTAAAGTCAGGATAATTAAGGCATAAGCTACATATACTAATATTCACCCTGTTGGTGAATTTCTTAAAACTAAATTTCTAGTCTGCTTTTGTTTATCATGATATGCCTTTTTTAAAATACCACTAGCAAAAGTACCGTTTCTTCCAGTTTACATTCTGACTAATAAAGGACTAGTTACAGCATTTAGGAGCTTGGAGAGAAATTACACTGCAGAGCTTGTACCTGTTAGAGTGCTTTTGGCTGAAAGTAGCAGAAAATACCGATACACACGGCCAAATGCACTAAGGAAAGGAGCTATCTTACACACGTGGGAGTCCATAGCTGGGCAGGCCTGCAAAGCAGCGTGTTTTGAGGCTCACAGCAAACACAAGGACCGGGTTCTGCACCTGTTACTTCTCCTATCTTCTGCTTCAGCTTTGCCTAAGACAAATTTGCTGTTGACTGCAATTTGGTTGCTTGGGGGCAGCTGAGGTTAGTGTTCCTTTGTCTGAGTGAAGCAGGAGTGACAGAAATCTATCCAACCGTAGATTAAAACCTCCCATCCATTGGAATGGGCACCATAGATCTGACACCCTCCTCTGAACCAATAATAGTAACTGGAGATTGCTTGGAATAAATAACATCAGGGATACAGCTGAACAAAAGCAGTATCCTGTTCAGATGGAGAAACAGGGGAATGGATGAGAGAAACAAAAACAGATCTGTGTCAGGGCTACCTGGAAACTTGGGCTGCTTCGGTCTTCTTCAGTAGCTTTGCTTTTGTTTCATCAACGCTTGTAACCCTCCGTGGCCTGAGAGAACTAATGGGGCTCCTCAGAATGCCTCACTTGCAGGACCTCACTTGCACACTGGAAAAAAACCCTTCCTCAAACTTTGTATTGCATCTCCCGAGAGCAAATCTAAATCCTGGACCATTTCTAAGTTATTTTTATTTTGCAGAACCATAAGTAAAACTTATGGCTATCAAAATAGTCTCAAAACAATCTCACAAAACTTATTTTAATTAAAAAATATATATGAGTAATTTAATTTAATGCTAAAAAGCAATGTTAGAAAATTGGAAGCAAAGAAGAAAGGGATAGTGGCCACAGCAGACCTGGGGTTGGCAGCTAGATGCCCTTTGCCCAAACCCACAGTGGACATGATTTTTTTTTTTAAGTGAAAGGCTCACTTGTGACCTAACCACTGGCTCCAGGGACTGAGGTCCGGGTGCTGAAAGCCTCTTTTGTTCCCAGCTGGGCACCAGGTCCTTCCCAGCTTAGATTCAGTGGGCCAGGGCTGATCTACATCTTGTGCCCAACCTGGCTCAAACTCCCTGCACACAGGGCCAGCAGACTGGACTGCTTGCTGTTGGGACGCAGGCAGCAAGGTCTGGTTGGTGACTCATTCCACGATGCACAATGGACGTGGGGAGGAGCCAGAGTGAGCAATGGTGGCCGAAATGGGCCCCTGTCCTGGTACAGGTCACAGTCTAGTGGAGGAGGAATATTATTTAGAATTGTTAGGGAAAAAAAAATTATTGTTAGAAGTGGCTTGCATTATGAGCAATGGATGAATGGATGAACTTCATTAAATTTCTACTTATTGTGATATCTATTATACATACACAAATATTTCGTATACAGACAATTTAAGAAATCAGACATATTTGCTCTTTGGGTCACTTGAGAAAAGAATTTGCTAATGTATTTGAAGCCTTTTAGTACTTCTCCTCAGAAGTAATAGTATCCTAAGCTTTGGTAAAGCTAGCCTTTGTTATTTACTGATTTTATTAGATGTATTTCTAAACAATGTAGATATTGGTTTTGTATGGTTAAAAAAAAGAAAAAAGGGGAAAATACCACTTCATAAAATTTAAAATGCTTTTTCTATACTAATCTTAAAACATGAAAACCATTTTAAACTGCTTTGAACAGAGCTGAATTGAACTTCCACAATTTGAATCTATATTAATACTACAATCAAGTCCTTTAAAAATCCCCAATTACTTTGAGATGAAACATATCTATAAAACTGAATCTACATCTGGAGAAAAAGTCTAGAAGAAAATATACCTAAATGTTGATATTATCTTTGAGCAGAAGGATTATGAATGATTATTATAGTCTTAATCTTTCTTGAATTTTTCACATTTCTAAAATGAATATAATGTATTACTTTTTTCAGTCAAATAAAAACACCATATTATAAAAATAGTGTTTTGTCCAGCGACACCATGTAAAGACTAGATTTACAACTACTGTAGAATACTTAATCTTGATTCCATTACTAAGAACTTGTGGATTTATAAGCCAGTATCAGTCTCTGTGGCCAAATAGTCTATCAAAATGCAATATCCAATTGGCTGGTTCTATTATAAACAATTGCTTCAGGAGGTTTACAACAACTAAAGGGATCCTATTTGTATTAGTTACTTTATTTTAGAGTCAGTGGCTTGCTAGAGAGCACATTTAATACAGGACAAGTCCAAGTAACAAATTAACACATGAGCCAAATGCAGGAAGAGTGTTGAATGTCTGTCTATGCACTAGAGACCCGAAAGATCCAATCAAGGGCTGGGAGCCCACAGCACTGTCCCATGTATGTCTGTGTCTACACTAAATGGCTGAAGAAATCTTTACTGGAACCAGGATATGACACTCACAGCAGAGACAAAGACTAGAGCTCCCCTGAAGTGAACAGCAGCCATCCCCGATGACAGCAAGGCCCCGAGCTCCTTCTTTGAGGAGAACAGCCGAGTCCCCTTTAGGAGAACCAGCTGCAGCGGACCTTTTCCAGCGAGTCAGTCGGCCCCTATCTTCTGCTCCCGTTCTCCTTTGTGTTGTGTCGGCAACAATTCTCAGGTGGATTCTCTACACCTAGAGCCACATCAACTCAGTCCAGCTGGGTGCTCCCGTGCAAGCTGACCACAGTCAGTCTACCGCACTAAAGGGATCCTATCAGATGACTCTTCCTGACTAATTTCATCTTTCCTCAGAGCTAGAGAATACAAAAGGTATCCTTTGTGACAATGATTTTATATGTTATAAAAAGATGAAACTCAAAGTTCTAAGCACCAAAACAGCTAAGGAAACCTTGCAAATTTGGTATTTACAGGGTTAAACCTATTTTGCTTGACTTGTACATGGTAATTAAATATGAATGAGCCAGCAGCCGTAAATTAAAAGATTGCATATAAAAATCTGAATTTTTGGACTTCCTGAAAAATCAAAAGACAGGAATTTCCTCTAGGAGAACAACTGCCTCTCTTCTCATTCCATGCTTAGTAGTACGTGTTGCCTGATTGGCTACAGTATCCACCATTCTCCACAGTGTTCAGCCAGCTTCATTCACCAGCACCCTCCCAGAGGCCACCGCCTGCCAAGGAGTGAATGGAGGGATGCGTTGTCGTCTATGCGTCAGAATATAGTCCAGCCACAGCAAAGAATGAAGTGACGCCTGCCACAGCAGAGATGAACTCAAGATATTATGCTATCTTGAAATGTCAGACGCAACAGGCCACATGTGGTATAATTCTGCTTACATAAAACGTCCATGAAAGGCCAATCCATAAGAGACAGAAAACAGACTGATGGTTGCCAGGGGCTCAGAGAAGGGAAAGAGAATCAACTACTCAGTGGGTACAGAGCTTCTTTTTGAAGTGATGAAAGTGTTTTGGAACTAGATAGAGGTAGTCATTGCACAACATTGTGATTGTACAAAATATCACTGACATGTTTGCTTTAAGATGGTTAATATTATGTGACTTTCACTTTACTTTTTTTAAAAAAGGTCTTTGATAGCTGAAATTCTATGAGTGTGACCAAAGTAATAAAGCTTCAAATAGACTGTAAAAGGAAATGTAAAGAATAGGGGCTATTACATAAAACAAACAAGAGCATAACTCCAAAAAGCAAGGGACCCCCTGGCTCAGGTCTCCAGCATTCAACAGTGGGAACATGTCAAAGTCCAAAGTGCATGTTCTCACTGGGGCAGTTTGGCTAATGTCCTCAGGCAATGAGTGAAGGCAAGGAATAGACTCTTTACATTAGTAACAGTCTGTAAATCACATGCATTAGATAAAATTTAAAAATAACCCACCATCTTTTACGGCTGCCTATCTAGATAGGCATGGAAAACACTATGTTATATTTAAGACATCAAAGAAATACCATCAAAAGTGTGGAAATGACCTGAGGTTTATGAATTTTTGTTAAGGCTATTCATAGTGTCAGCAGAGTAAGCATTTATTGTTTGTGACAACCCCACAGGGCAGTTGCCAGGGTCCTGACACTTTGGCACGCTTGTTACTGCTGTCTTAATGTCCTAAGTTTCAAGACAACGGAAATGGAGGTTTGGAAGCTAATAATAGTCCCACGTCATTGGCAAGAGCCGGGAGGAAGTACACCATGAAAGAGCTGCAGGACCAGGTGTCCTGAGGCATCTGCAGGGAAGTAGAGAGAGAAATGGGACAGGAAGAACCACAGTGATCAGTGCGGGAAGGTAGAAGCAATGAGAGTATGTGAGTCTGAAATGCAGCAGGGAGAGAGAGCTAAAGGAAAGGGTATCAGAAGCCGAGCATGTTTATTGTGAGACAGCACAAGGCTATCAGGCTATCAGAAACGTGCTGGGAACTTAGCAGTGTTCATATGGTTTAACAGAACTACATGCTCCTCTGGAAATCCACCTTAGATTCCTATTGAATTGGATTGAGCCCACTGAGAATGTGTCTTTCTACTTGAGGCAACTTCAGCAATGTGGGAAGAAATAAATGAACTATCAACCACACCTTTGACCAGATAGCCATTAAAAATTATATGATAGTGACATTCTTCAAAAGCTAAACCATATATGGAGAAGTCAAGCAACAAAAAACAAAGATAAAATAATTTATAATCCCACATCTAGAGATAACCATAGTTGCATTTCGATTTGATTCCTCCTAGTCTTTTTAAGTATGCATATATATGTGCTTTTATGAAAATGGGTTTATGCTTACACATGCCGTTTTGATTAGTTTAGCTTAATTAAAACAGGTGAAAAATGTCTACATCATATATAGGTCACAGATTAAGTATATCAAACAAACAGAAATATAGAAAAATGGTATAAGGAAATATATTCTTAGTGAATGCCTCTGTATGGGTGTATTGAGGAAGTTTCTCCTGCATCCTCATTCCTCAAGTAGTTCTGATGTTTGTCAGTTCCCTTAATAGATTTGATTCCAGATTCTTAAAAGTTGGAAATGGCAGGACTATTGAGACAGAGATTTGGGAAGAGGTAGGTGGCCAGCTTCCATCCTGAGATCCCGCATTTGCTGGCCACCTGGCAGGATGGAGAGTTGTTGCAGGAAGTGGCTGAGTTCCCTCCTCCCACTGGCTGCAATGGGCCTCAGGCCGAAGATTAGGAAATGGTGCCTTATAAACATGGATTGTGTTGTAAAATTTCATTTTAAGGTCCCACCACTCTGACCCTCCCCACTTCCCTTCATTGCCCCCTACTCCCTATGCACACATAGAATTATCCCTCCATCAGCAGCTCTGGGAAGATCTGGGTTTGCTTTTATTTAGAAAGCAGCTCCTTTCCTTACAGAGAGTGTATTACTTTTACAATGGGAAAAACAATAAACTTTTGTTTAATAGGTAAATAAACCTGGTAGGGGTTATTTGTTAGGCTCCCACAAAGGCATTCATTAGCCCATGAGCACTAACAGTGTCTAGACCCTCCCCAGCTTCATGTAGGCCTGCGTTCCTGCTGCCCCACGGAGAGGGCATGGCCAAGGTCCCAGCCAGCCAGGACTGTGGCAGCCCAACACTTGGCTCTTCTGTGTTGCTGAATTCTGTGTCATTTGCTAACAAGTCCATACAGACGCAGCAGCAGCCTGGCCCCAAATGCTTATTTTATCAAGGAAGAATTAGCCAAGTTCCTGACACCAGAATGAGTGTATTTGAGGATTATTGTATTTCTGCTCCTTGACCTTCTGTTCTTCAGTATAAATAATCCCAATTCTTTTAACCTTTTTATTTTTTTCATAAGCATTATTGTTTCCAACCCTTTAATATCCTCACAATTCTTCTCAGAACCTCTCCCGGGCCTCCTCTTCCCTCTTTAATTATAGGGCTCAAACACAGTATTGCGGGAAGCGCTTGAGCAGTGCTCAGTAAAATGGAAAGCTTATCTCAAGATTCCTAGGTGCTCGGGCTTATGCGGCCTTCCCAGGGTCACGGTCAGGCAATGCTGCCTTTTAAGTAACTGCTTAAAAATAACCTCGTGACCAGCTTATTATCTGCCGGCAGCCGAGACGGGAGGAGGTGAGCCTGGTGCAGTTCATGTTGGGGCAGCACGGTGCAGCCTGCCAGCGCTGAATTCCTGGGTCCCCCTCGTAAGAACACCTGCCTGTTCAGAAGCATCGTCAGAAGCATCCCCTTCTGCCTCCCTCCAGGAGAGCAAATACGCCATCTTCATTTGTACCTTGCTGGGTTGCTCTGAGAAATTTGCATTTTAAGTCCTTTTACTTCCGATTGTAGAAAGAGACACTTTGTTCTCTGTGAAGAGAATTTCAAGCAATAGCAGATGAACGGGTCATTTATCTATCTATCTATTTGTCTGTCTGTCTGTCTGTCTGTCTGTCTGTCTGTCTAACATATATCTACTTATCTATCATCTTTTCTTTTTTAGGGGGTTGCTGGGGATCGAACTCAGGGCCTTGCGCTTGCTAGGGAAGCGCTCTCCCACTGAGCTAAACTCCAACCCCTGTTCTTTTTTCTTGGTACCCTCTGAACTCATTAGCCTGACTGTGATCCTGTTTCCTGTGTTAGAATACTCAGTGGGCCTGAGAGAGAAGGGCTACAGAGAAAAGCCTTTGACCTCCTGTCCTCCTTCCCTGCTTTTCTTTCATCTATCCATTCAGTAAGAATCCATGGCGTATCTGCTGGCTCACTTAGGTTCTTGGCCAGCTTCTCTAGTTAAAAGAATAAAAAACCAGAGCCTGTACTCCATATTCCCTGTCATGTGGTGAACAGAGCCAAACAAATGAAAAAAGAGATATTCACAAGTATTTAGATACTCTTCTGGATGTGTGTGACAAGACAAGTAGAATGGTCAATTGTACCTGGGAGTGGAGAGGATGCCTGAAAAGGCTTCTTGGGGAGTGACAGTCCACTCAAATCTCCCAAGATATAAGGAAGCCAGCATATTTTTCTTCCTCCTGATCCATCTCATGGGCACACTAGGAGCTGTGTTTCTGCTGTCCTGTCCCCTGCAAGGCAGCTAGGTCACAACTTTGCAGCCCAGAAGGTTTTAACTCCCTCTAGACACAGACTGTGGAAGTCCTCGAGTGCCTGAAAGATACACGAGTCTGTACACATGTGTGTTGCCTGGGTGTGTATGTGAGAAAGCACCAGAAATCTCGGTCCCTGAGACTTGGAGGGAGAGTTGGGAATCCTCAATGTTGGTATTTAGAGTCCCTACTATTGTCCATATACCAAGAGCACCAGCTAATGAAGCTTACTTTTCTCTGTTCATCTTGGGCTTTTGTCTTTTTTGACTTATTACACGATTTATTATTTTAATTTTTTTTTTATTTGGAGCTTACCTTGGACCGTAGAGGTTCTTGAGAGCAAAGGCCATGCCTTGTATACCTTGCACTAACTTCTTTTTTTTTTTTAATTTTTTTATTATTTTTACCAAGAACATGTATTGCACACACCCAAAGAATGTTTGGTAAAGAAATTAATGACTTTCTCACACAAAATAAGTGTTCTGTAAATATTTGTTAAGTGAGTATATTTACATGCAGGTCGATCTTTTTGTAAATTTTATTTGGTTACAACAGTAAAGGCTACACCATAATCTGGCTGCAAGGGTGGCGCCAGCCCTAGGACACACCTGGGGTGTCTTTAGTTGTCACAGTGGTGGAGGAAGCCCTATGGGTGATGCTTAGGACAGTTCCACCCAAACCTCATTGCAGACATGCAAGTGAGTTTTAAAAAAACTCTATATTGTGAATTCAGAAACTAACTTGGTTGTATCTATAAACACAGAAGAACACTTTTGTACTGTTTTATTGTATGGTAATTGTTCTGGGATGGGACATCTTTGTCAAGCAAGGGATAATTGTACTTTAATGGCTTGGGAATTTTAACAAATTCTTTTGGAAAAAGTACCTCATGAGGACAATGTCCCTCATGGTGTTGGAGCCTCCCACATGACACACTGGACCTGCTGCCCTACTGAACAATTCTAGAGCCTGACGGTTTCTACACTTCTGTGCTCTGCTTGAGCACTGGTGGACTGAAACCCTTATTACTTTATTACAAACGTGATTTCTCTCTTTTATATTACAGTTAGCCTATTATATCGATTTTCTTAAAATTATGTGAGATGGTGGTTATATTAGCCACGTATTTCATTTCAAGATAGTAAAAGAGTTACGTGATATTTATATTAAAATCAGACTTACAGTCTTGGAGAGTTGGGAACTATTCTTCTATATGGTTGATGCATTTACAGCCTGATTTTTGGTATCAAACTTCATAGAATCACGGGGAGTTTGACTATCACCCCCAAAATCCTCTTCTCCCTAGCATTTTTCAGCAGTCCTGCCCACCCTGTTTTGGTGCTTTTCATTCGCTGGCCTCAGGGGAGCTGTTTCCTTGGATGTGTGCCTGGGGAGACCCCTGGCTAATCTCTTCCAGCCCTGTCCTCCTCTGGAAAATTGCTCTTCTTTCAGAGGAATCATGAAACCCACAGCCGGTCATGAAGCTGGATAAGCTGGCTGGGCAGCGGAGGTCAAATAAGGCCAGAGAAGGCCTCAGGAAACATGGTTTATTATCTCAACTCCCTAGAGCAACTTTTGGTCATATCCTGCTTTCACAATCAAAGGTGCATCTGCACCCAGCGTGGGCTGGTGCGTGGGGAGAGTGTGTGAATTAGAAACGAAGCCCCTCCAAAGGCAGGCGGAGACTAGAAGGATGCTTCCTCTAAGTAGATGTGGCTGAGCCCAGGTGGGAGGCAGGAGGGCTCCACTTCCTCTTCCCAGCAGCTGGCCAGCCCTGCCCCAGGCCTTGGCTCACTTGCGTGGTTGATGACCAGTGGGATCAGGCTGAGGGACACAGGTTCTGCCTGAGGTCTGGGACCGCAGGTTAATGACCTCGAGCCCTTTCTTCTTCAAGCTTCAGAGATCCTGGGAACTTCTGTGTACTTTCAGGCTAGAGCTCTTTGAGTACTATTGAATGAGGAAAACAGACACACTTTCCCACACAGCCGTGTGTAAGAGGCCCCAAGCAGCTTCAAACTTCAGGCCTGCATGCCAGTTAAGACTGGATTTTAGAGTCAGATTGCCTCATCCAAAGACTAGTTCTATCATGTAGTAGCTGTGTAATTGTGGACAAGTTCCTGATCTTGCCCAAGCCTCTCTCCTGATCTGTAAAATGGGTAGATAAGAGTTCTTCACAGAATTATCACGAGAATGAAATGAAGTAACCTATGTCGATGTTTTAGTGCAAAGTGCAGAATAGGGATCCAATAGATAATAGCTTCTATTAGAACTGGCATGCCATTTCCACTTTTGGAATCACTTTTCTGGATTAAACAACAAAGTATTCTCTGTAGCATAAACACATGATTGAGGCAGGCATGGTAACACGTGCCTGTAATCCCAGTACTCTGGGAGGCTGAGACAGGAGGATGGCAAGTTCAAGTCCAGCCTGGGCAACTTTGCAAACCTAATGACTGTATCAGTCAGTGCTCATTAGAGGAAACATATTTAATATAAGTTTTTTTTTTTTTTTTGGTGGTACCGGGGATTGAACTCAGGCCCTTGTGCTTGCAAGGCAAGCACTCTAATCACTGAGCTAAATCCCCAGCCCCAACATATTTAATATAATTCTAAATATTTCATATAATATAAAAATACTTAATATAAAATATTTAATATTAGGGTTTGGGGATTTATCTCAGTGGTAGAGTGCTTGCCTAGCAAGCACAAGGCCCTGAGTTTGACCCCCAGCAACCCCCCAAAAATCAATAAAATGAAATAAAATATTTAATATTTACAAGGTAGGCTTACAATGGCCACCCACAGAGTCAGGTATGGAAGAGGGCAAAAGGGCCGCCTGCACACTGGAGATCCAAAGGATCCAGTCAAAAATCAAAGGCCTGGAGCTCACAGCAGAGTCCTGTGCAAGTCTGTGTCAGAAAGCCAAAGGGTCTGTGCTGGAAGCCAGGAGACAGCCGTCTGAGGCAACTACAAAGGCTGAAGCTCCTCCCAAGAAACAGAAGCAAGACTTCCTTTTTCTTTCCCCTTTTTATTCCATCCAGGCTACAAATCTTTTGGTTGGTGCCTTCTATATGCAGGATGGGTCTTCTCTCTTCAGTAAATCCAATTCAGTCACGCTCAGAACTAGGCTAATCCAATCAGTTGGGGGTTTCTTACTCAAACTGGCACAAGAGTTAACTATCACAGTGACTTAGTGAAACTCGAAGAATTTAAAAATAAAATAAAATAAAATAAATAGAAAGACTGGGGATGTAGTCATTGCGAAGGCCCTGGGTTCAATCCCCGGTACTGCCAAAGGAAAAAAAAGTGATCAAGTTCATGAATTTGGGAGCTGAATTGCCCAATTTCAAATCCTGGTTCCCTGACTTATCGATTGGGCAAATTAGGCAAATTTAGGCGAGTTTTTCAACGAGGGCAAATTGCTTAAACTATCAGCACCTTTGTTTCCATATTTACAAAATAGGGATAATGAAAATATCTCTGTGCTAATAGGTGCTAGTCCTGGCACCAGTATGGTACTACTTAATAAGAACTATGTACGTTTATATATGGGTTTGTAACTCTGTATGTCGATTGATACATAAACAAACTGCAAATAAATGTCTTCCTTGCTAAACTTCCTACAAGGTACTAGACTCTGTTAGTGTCTCCTCTTTCAGACCTAAGAGGTGGGGCCATTCCTTACCTGTGTTGAATCTTCCAGGCTCTTGCCGCGGCGGAGTTGTCCAGGCTTGACGGATGGCGCTGACTGAGAGAGTGAATGAATGATGGCTTCCTGGGCCGGAGCAGCGCCCTCAGAACGCCACCTTCTGGTTGGTGGGTGGGGGGTCTTGTCTCAGTACTGTACACCAATCCTCGCAGTAGAGGAATTAATAAGAGCACCGAGGCTCCTTGTCCTGCCTGGTGGCACCTGAGGCTACCAGCAGGCAGAGAGGCCGTCTGGCTGCTAACTGATGCCGTTAAATGAACAAAGAAGCCTGGAGTCTTTGGGGCTGCCTGTCTGGCACTTTGCGGGAAGTGAAACCAAGTGTGAAACACACCTGTCCTCTCTGGCCTTTTCACTGGCAGGGATTTAATTGCCGTGGGTGGGAGATGTGGTTGGTCCAGGCTCTGGAAAAGCCAGGGGATCCATTGTACGTTGGTGGGTGGGAGAAGGGGGCAGCAGGGGAGTGGCTGGGGAGCAGCTGCCCGCTGGCACTCTGGCCTCGTGGCATCTTTCTTGCTCACTCCTGCATGCCTTGTTAGAAGCCAGATGGCCCATGCTGAAGTGAAAATAGATCCACCTGGGAAAGAGAAACTGTAGAGCATGTTTCTGCTGAGTGATGGCCCTGGAAGTCACGTTCAGATCTGGAGCTGTTCTCCGTGCCTCAATTTCAAAATGTGAGTTTTCAACCTTAGCCACGACATTCAAGGCCTTTCGGGGTGAAAGTTGCAGGCCTGTCTCCCTCTGCCCCGCTTAATTCCTCTCCATCCACTAAAGCTCAGTGTGTGCTTGGCCTCTGCATTGCTGCTACCATCTCTGTGCAGAAGGCCCTCTTCCCCTCCACTTCCCCGGTCAGACTTAGACCATTGCTAGGGCCCAGTTCAAATGTCAAGTTCCTCAGGTACCCCAAAAATCCACTGGCCTGGGCCACTTTCAGACTCTCAGTCCCACATGCTTCACCCTCCACATCAAAGATAGTAAAATACATCTTAAATGTAATGTTTTTGCTATAAAGTTTTAAAATTAACTTTGCCATTGATTGCTTGAGAAACTTACTTAGTGTACAATTGGCCATACGTTTTGGCAAATCATTGGTTATCCTGGGGAATTCAAGTAAGATAAGATAATCTACATATAGATTGTTTTTACATATAAATAAAATGTTATAAATATTTGATTTAGCTTTTCTCACAGACAATGAATATTATTCATTTTGATTTTGCAGTATTTCTTTATGTATTGAGGGAGACAATACTTTCTTTTTTCTTCATAGTTCCCTCTCTCTATAGAACCTTGGAGAGCTGGTGGCCCCGGATGCTGTCCCAGACTGTGGAAAAGAGAACCAGCAGGAATGTTCTTGTTCTTGTTGTTGTGAACACAAGGCTCTGAACCTCTTGGGTAGAGCCTATGTTCTGTCAAATTCTGCCTTTGATTCAATACCCAGCTATCTGCTAGATATAAAGATATCTGGGACATGGGAATGAGCAAGCAAAACAATGTTACAATGAATGGTGAACTTGTAGGCACTGAATAATGTGCTGTGAAAACATAGAAATCAAAACCACATAAAATGATAAGGAGTAATTTACACATTTTTGGGGGGTGCTGGGGTTCCAACTCAGGGCCTCGTGCTTGCTAGGCAAGAGCTCTACTGCTGAGCCAAATCCCCAACCCCAAAATTTACAAATTTATAATAAGAATTGTAGATTTTTATATACTGGTAGATTAAAACTGCACAAACTACGAAAGATTTGTAAGACTTGAAAAACAAAATTACAAACTTGATGATATAAATATTCATAAAATCAAAATGCACTTGAAAAATGAGGCTCTACTTTATTTGTAAGCTCACATGGAGCAGGGTCCCGAGGAGAGGTCGTCAGCGCCACAGAACTGTGGATGAGGGATTCACTCTGCTTGGAGTGGTGAGAATGGCTGCAAGGGGCTGTCACTTGGTGTCTAGAAAAGCTCTGCACAGTAGACTTCAAGAAATTCATTTGTCAAGAGATGGGGAACAGACAAGCATTCCAATTAGTGGAACTATATAAGAGACAAAAACTAAAACAAAACAAAACAAGACCCCCAGAAGGGGATGAATCTTTGGTACATGGGAAGGAAACAGAGAGATGGCAGGAGTGGGAAGGGAGTAGAAGGAAATGAGATTAAAGGGTGCGGGGACTGTAATATATGAGAAGGGGGTCCAAGAGATGCAAGGAAGGGGAGGGAAGAGGGGACTAAAAAAAGAGTTAAGAAGTACCATGTACATGTACCAACTCCCCATGATGGATGTAATCAATATATACTACAAATATGTACCAATAAAATAAAACTGAAAAAAGAAACCCAGAAGGGGAAACAGCAAATAATACTATGTGATTAGGGCATAGGAAATGTTGGGGAAAGATACTGGAAACTTCTACAGAAGACACATCAGAGTGGAGCTCGCCACACAGGTCCAAGAGTACATCTGTGTTCACCACCCAGGAGCAGGTTCCAGACTACAGCTGTCCAGATGTGAACATGATGGCTTTTGCCATATCCAGTCACCAACTGCCTTTTTAAAACTTAATGTGATTTAAGTCAAGCAACTTTAAAACTCAAGTACATTTATTTAAAAAATAAATTGTATTTCACTGGTATAAATAAGCAACCAGTGTCCCTTGCATGTTAATTATAAAAATAAATACAATGAAAGCAAAAGATTACTGCATTCTAGTTATATATTATGGATTACAGTTTGCATTCTCCCTCCCCTAGAAACTCTTAATGTGCTGCCTCCCTTGGGCATTATTCACACTTAAAGAGAGATGAAAGCAAAGGTATGAATCTCTAGTGGTAGAATTATAGGTCCTTCAGAGCAGATCATTTATTCAGATCGCATACCTAACCCTTCTCTTCACCAAAGGACTTCTGTGTTAGGCAAATTATGTCTCTGTCTCAGTCCGTAGAATAAGGTAATAATAAATGTCCTCTTAATTAGCAAGGTTATGGTTGAGGATATAATGAGATGCTATTTGGATCATAATCTGATCTTCAACGAGTGCCTTTGCTACAGTTCGGATGCAAAATCTCTCCAGTAGCTCACGTATTAAGAGGGTTGGTTCCCAGCCCACAGTACTTTGGGGATATGGTGGAACCTGTAGAAGATGGGGGCTACTTGGAAGAAGTTAGGTCATGGGGACTGTGACCTTGAAGGGGATACTGAGACCCCTCTCTTTTCCTGACTATTTTTTGGCTTCCTAGGCAAAATGAGGTGAACAGGCCTCTGCCACATGTTCCTGCCATGGTAGACTCCTGCAGCACAGGCCGAAAGCAAAAGGGCCAGCTGATCTTGTACTGAAGCCTTTCCTCTTTTTGAGTTTATTTGCCTCTGGTGTTTACCACAGTAACACAAAGCTGACACAGCTATGACAGACAAAGAATCAGCTAAATATTGTACATGTATTACTAATCCTCATAGCAGCCCAAGGAGGGAGCTACTATTATAGTCACCATTTGACTTACGAAGAAGCAAAAGCTTAAAGAGGTTAAATAGATTGCCCGGGATAGCACAACCAGAACCAGAACTTTACTTCCGCTTTGAAGTTCTCAGTATTGTTTTAATGATCGCTTACATCTGAGTAGTTCATTTTACTTTTCCCACAGGTGTTTTTCTTTTACCTGCTTCCATTTTAATGCAGGAGATTAGTGTTACTAATATTATCAGGGAGAAAGAAGAGGGAAGACCATGTATTCAAATCTGATGATGACTAGCTGCCTGGATAATGATGTTCAAACTTTATTAGGTTTACTAGGCTGTTAGAGTCACCTGTATACAATCAGGAACAAAGCACATTCAGTCATTTCAGGCAAAAAAAAAAAAAAAGAGAAAAATATCCTTGAATTAGACTGCTGAAACTTTCAACCTCCTTGCCTTTAGGCATGACCACACAATGCCAGGGTCCAAGTGCCATCTGTTTCATCTAAGGCACCCCAAGAAATATTTAGCTTCTCATGGCCTTTTTCTTGTGCTGGAAGCTAGAAAACTCAAGGTGAAATGTTTCCCCTTTCAGATTTATATATTCATCTTACTCCAAGTTTCCTCTTATTTTCTAACATTATAGACCTGTGGCCTTGATTGTCGTCTATTATTTGAGATAACTCCTTTTTAAAATTTTATTTTAAATTAAAGGTTAAAGTTTTTTGTTTGTTTGTTTGTTTTTGCCAGAAACTAGTAATTAAGACATCAATGTAAGTGTCAATATGTCCACATGTGGCGGGTTAACTCTTTTCCATTTTAACCAGCATTTCCTGATCCAACTTCATGATTCCATGGAGATGACAATGATTGTCGCAGGGCCGAGTACTTTCCCCTCATTGGAAACTCCCGAGTTTTCCTTTGTCCTTTATTTTCATCACACCAAAGAGTTCCGGATATTTGAAAAATCACCTGCTTAACTTCCTCAGTTTCAATTATTTTGTTGTGTGTTTTTATAAACAAACTTAAATTCTTTTGAGAGGGTAGACTATAAATACAGCAACTAATTACTTCATTAACAAAAAGAATGAGCCCTGACCGCCTTTGCCAGCTCCCTTCTATCATTTCCTGGATTGGCTAATCTATGCGCAAATGTGCACAGTGCCAGAAAAACACCTTCATTTTACTTTTCCGAACTGTTTAAGTGAGTAGTTTATAACCATTATGTGAATGAAAAACCTCATAAAATCTAGGCTGTTGATCCCTTTTATGTCTCTCAAGGGGTTTTCTGAGATCTCAGTTCAACATTTGCTTTATTTTTCTAGCATTCTCTCCCCTTGGAAGGGCCAAGGCTGGAACAGAGGACCGAAAGGCTTACATAAGGGCCTCCAGCCCACCTAGCCGGAAGCAGAGGCCACTGGCTGGCCTGGGGTCCCATCCCAGTGCAAAGGGCAGGGCCACCCACCGCGCACCAGACGGGGCCTGCAGGAAGTAGCTGTGGGCTCAGCCTTCAGCTGGACGGTCAGGCGTATGGTTTCTGCATGACCTCCCGCGTCAACTGCGTGTCGCCTCTCCACAGGTGGAAGGAGTGCGAGCTGCCCCAGAGTGTGTACTGTTACTTTCTAAACAGCCAGCAGGTTTGGGCCTTATGTCCAGTGACAGCCAATGCTGCTTTGGTGGCTCAGGCCTGGAATTTGCTCATCTCTCTCTGTGCCTATAGGATAGACTCCTCCTCAGTTTCCGCACTCTGCAATGCATCTTTCTCTGGGCATGAAAAGACTTGGCCAGACAGGAGGTGGCCATGAGCCAGCACCCCAGGGCTGTGTCTTTGACCCTTTAGGAACCTCAGGAATTGGGTTTTCCTCGAGATCATCTCTTGTGGTCCAGGTCAAATCTTTTACTCGAATGCAAGTGATGTGTTAGCCATGAATGCTTGAGCTGCCACGAACCCAACATGGGGCCCTTCTCCATGGTCTTTTGCCTTTTCCCTCTTAAGCATCTTTCTATGCCATGTCTGGCTGATGGTGTTGCAGACAGTATTTGGATTTATTTTGTATCATTTCTAATACTGAGAAAAAGCTTCAAGCTTTTCAAACCTTTCAGTACTGTGGTTTTCAGACTCCAAAGACTTTTTCTGTTTTCTTTTGTTTGTTTGCTTTTTTGAGCATGTTGGTAATACAAATGAGGGGTTCTTTGTAGGAAATTGGTACGTACACTTAATGTATCTTGATAATCTTCAATCCCATTACCCACTTCTCTTTCCTCCCTCTTCCACCTAATCCTCTTCCCCTCTCCAAATTCTCCCTCCTAGATTCCTGTCATCTCTCCAAAGGGCTTTTTGTTGATGTGTGTCTATAAGCGTCTATGAGTCCTTGCTATTTTAGAAATTTAACATGAAAAAGTTCAAATGTTTATTTATGTAGGAATAATCATAATAAACATGTTTATATAAATCAAAATTTTAGGAAAGTAGCTATTTTCAAAAAGAAAAACAAAAATCCTAAAATCAGAAGAGTCACATTGCTCCACATTTTTTCGAAAATCTTTTTTAACGTCTGGTTTGATAGAAGCCAGCTGGATTCTTGCATTTACTTCTTCATTCAGTCTGTTGTGATGTCGCTTGTCATGTAGCCTCTGGAAAACTCCATTGCGCGCACATAAGAAAGTTAAGACTGAAAAAGCACAGAATGCCTGGTATTATTATGAAAAGAGTTTGACTCTGCAGACGCCCTAGAAAGGTCTTGGTGGCTCCCCTCCACACACACAGGGTACCAGGACCACACTTTGAGAGCTAAAGCTCTACTATGCACCTTCCGTTCTCTGACATGCACAGGAGTTACAGGAAGCAAGTCCTTTGGGAAATTTGACGCTATTGACCCATCTATTTTGGATCACCCAGAGGATCCAATTTAGCATTCCATTCAGTTCCTTTCCCCCTCAGAACTCGTTTCCACCAAGGTCAACCTCTCCTCCACCTGTAACTTCACTCCTCAAGTACTCGGGCCTTGTAGCATGCAAACACCTCGCTTTCTTAATGCCACTTCTGAAGTCCTGGGGAAGGACTCAGGTTGGCTGACCTGAGGTTAGAGATCAGGGTCAGAATTCAGGAACAGAGTGGGCCTTGTCTGAATCAGGTAACTCTACTGCACCAAACAGCACTGGCCACAGTATTAGGGGAGCCCTGAATCGTAATTTAATGTGAAATATATGGAAGTTGCTTGAGCCTGGAGTCCTAAGGGTCGTGTGCGTCTGTGTGCGTGTGTGTGTGTGGAATGTGTATACATATGTGCTTGGCATGAGAGAAGGATTAAGAGTGGCCTGGTGAAGTTACAATCTCTTGGTAAAGATTTTTACATTTCCCTAATAGTTTTTTAATATTTCCTCCTGTGTTATTACATTTTTCCCAATTCAGTAAGGACTATTGTTCCCTCATTCACGGGCACCCTGCTCTCTCTTCCTGCTGCAGGACCCTCAGGACTGCCAGGCATCCCCCTTGATCTATTCATATCCTAAGGGACAGTCTTTTTCTAGGGTTTCGAAGAGCATTCGCCATCTAACATCCTGTTGACGGCAGCTATGTATTCAAGGAAAAGAGATCCTGGAATTCATAATGCTAGTAACAAAACAAAGCAGGGGTGCAGTCTTTAGACTCCCCCTCAAAGGGCATTCAAGAAAGCCTTGGGGACTTTGCTGTTGTCAGTCAATCTTGCTCTGCCATCTGTGCCTTTTGTTTATATTGTAGTTGATTAAAATCTGCTGTATTTACCATAGCTGTTTCAAGTTCAATAATAAGGGGAAATTAACTCCCGGATTCCATGAGAGTTGATGGCCAGCACCCAAGCGAAATCCTTCATGCCAGAGTCCCCATGGCTGCCCTCCTGTGTTTCAGCTTGAAGCCTGTGGAACATGACTCTATTTATTGCCAGAGCTCTAGGGAACTGAGGCTGGACTCAAAGATCATATGCAAATATTGCACAAGCTGGAAGACAACATTAAGCCACTTACACCTTAGTAAAACTTAGCATCTATCCACAAAAATAAGGAATCAAAACAATGCCTTTGCATTAGTATAGTGCATATGATGCCTGGAGACTTTCCCAATACCTTCCGTGGCGAGGACCGATCGCTCCTAACCTTCCCTGGCCCTCCTCTTGGCCAGGCACATGGGTGCTGTTATCATCACCCCAGCCTCTGAGAAAACTGAGTTAAATTACCCAAAGGTAATTTAACTAGTAACTCACAGATTAAGAACTTGTTTCCAAGCACTCAGACTCCAGAGCCGGACGAGTTAACCATTACACTGTTCTAAGAAGCAGAAGGGGTGAAGTGTAGATGGCCTTTCAGTGTAGCATAAGTTACTAGTTAGGGAATGTATTACTGTCCATCTTCCCCCCTCCCTGTGCCTCTCTGCTCCAAGCTCTCCTGCCCCTACAGCAGACAGGCTGTCGTAGCTGCTCACTATGGCATGTTCAGGGCCTAGACGCACAGAAGTGCTCAAAAATGACTACAATGAATGAGCGAGAGAATGAAATCGACATAGGATACACCAACTTCTGATCTGTGAAGGTTTCTCTGGAGCATCTGAGAGTGCCTACCGTTTTTCATAACCCTCATTCTTCCCAGCTGAGAAAAGGGTATCCATCCCTGGGAAAAACTCCAGCTTGCTATTGATGCCAATTTTTCCCATATGAATACCCTTTGTCTAGTTTACATTTACTGAGCTCTTGCTAGGTGCTAGGCTCTGTGTTAGATGCTGAGGATATAAAAGCAAACTAGACTTAGTTCCTGTTCTCACAGAGCTCACACCACTGGGGGACAGGACAGAGGCCAATGGGCCATTGCAATTCAGCACAGTGAATGGTATGATGGTCAAGTTTGGGGGCCCGTGACAGGAAGGTACTGGTGGTAGAGGAGAGGCAAACTGAGATAGCTTCTTGGAAGAAGTGGCTTAAAGATAAGTTGAAGTCGAACACGTAAATTATGCAAACGTCAGTTAAAAAGAGAGATAGTAGATTCTTGAAACCACAATTGGTCACCTTTGCGAAAGAATGTGTATGTTCTGTGTTTTGAGTGCTGCTTTAAAACAACTTTTTGGTAATTAAACAGCATCTTTGTCTGACATTGACATGAGGGCATCCACATAACTATGTATTTCATACCACACCATCTGGCCACTGACGAGATCTAGAATGTCTTTCCTTTACCAGAGGCTGGGTATTGGTATAGCTTCCCAATGACCAAGAGTCAGGGTGAACGAGAGTGTGATAACCACATCCAGGGATCCTTTGGCTCTGGTTTTGCCACACACTGCTGCCATGATGTGCTTCCTAGCCACGGCGATGGGGGCAACCAATCGTGGACCAAAACCTCCCAAACCGTGAGCCAAAAGAATAAACTTTTCTCTTCATAAGCTGATTATGTCAGGTATTTTTCACAGTAACAGAAAACTGACTAGCACAGGGTCCAGGGAGGTGGGCAGGGTATGACTGGCCAATGTGGCGATAGGTCATGGAGAAAGAATTGGAGCCTGCAAGGTCCAGGTTTGGGGGTTGGAGCAGATGGGAGACCTGGCTAAGCAGGTGAGAAGTGGGGCAGGCAGGACCTGAAGGTAAGACAGAGGCAAAGAGTGCAGTGCACTCCCCATACAGTGACACCATCATCACTGTACACAGAACCAACCAGAAAAGTGCTATGTACATTCCTTCATTTGAATCTCTTCACAGAACCAATCAGAAGATGCTCTTTTCAGTCCTCCATTTGCATATGAAAAGACACTGTTCCTGATCCTTCACTTACACACAGGAGGAAGCCAAGTGAGCTTTTCAGTAGGACAGTGTACACATGGTGGCATAATGCCAAGGGAGCATTTGATAGGAGGACAGCCCCACTGCCTTATTTACATGAGAGGGAGATAACCTGGGGATTTTGCATACAAAGGTCCCTAGGGCACCTCTTTTCCACCTTCGATAAACATACACCTTTGCTGTCTATTCTGTGTGTTTCATCCAACTTGTTCGTGACACCAAGAAGCTGAAGAGAAGCCCCACAGGACCCCCCCGTCTCATAACAAAGGCACTGGGCTTGGGCACCCAGAACACATTGCCAACCTCTGGAAAGGGTAGGCGAGGGGATACCACATGCTGTGATGGAGCCTGTGCCCTGTCCAAAGGTGCCTGCCTTGGGCCTGGAGGGGGTCACAAATCCAGTTCTGTCCCTCTGCTCCCAGAGGGGCGATTTCTCTGATTTGCACAAGGGCACCATGTGGGCTGGCAAAACCCTGCACACAGAGCATGTCAATGACTTACAGGACAAAAAGACCCATTTCCAGGAAGGAATGAAGTGTAGGTAAGGACGGGTAAGAAGGAGAAAGGCAAAAACCCAGACCCTAGGACTCAAGTGCAGAATGATATCTGACTCTTTGGCTCACTACTTAATCCCCAGCACCTAGAAGAGGGCCTGGCAAAGAAGCCATCATATTTGTTGAATGAGTGAATGAATAGCCAGGTCAGCACTAAGATGCCGGGACTGGGAGAGGGGCATTTGCAGATGGTAGTGAAGTTGCCCATCTACCATGGGCAGAACCCCAGGCCAGCAGTACCCCTCTCCGGCTCTGATTTCAGCCAGGGGAGCCAGATGCAGAATGGGCTGGTAACAATGGCTCTGCCCGTCGGCCACCGACCTCAGGTTGGCCTTGGAGATTTTCGCTGCGCGTTGAAGAGAGGGTTATGCTTTACAACACGCAGGTTTTGGAGTTTGCAGGAGGTAGGGTCACCACTAGCTCTCCACAGAGGCCTCATACAGGATGCATAACCTCTCAGAACTTCTGTTTCCTTATCCAAAATGTGTGAAGAATAGTATCATCTGACTGCAAACACCCTGGGTGCTCCATTTGAATTACCAGGAATAAATGTCAACCCCACACCCTCCAGCTAGCTAATTCTCTGTGCGTCAGTGTCCTCATTTGCAAAAAGGGAATAATGAAAGTATTTCCCACACAGGGACATCATGAGCTCTTAAACTGGGCTCCACAATGCCAGCATCGTCCATATTTCCATTATCCCCCAGGGCAGGTGTGGGGACATCTGAGACCAGGACACAGGTAATCAGGACCTCACACACCACACCTCCCCCATGGATGTCTCTTTCTAATAACTCCACCCCACTGCCCACCTTTGTGGCTTCACTCAAGGTTTCCATGGAATCTTTATTGTTTTCCCCCAAGACCAGTGCTTTGTCCAATGCAGTCAGTACAGGCTGCTGAGGATGCTCAACTTTTTTTCTCTTGCTTCCTTACAAGAGGCTGAGATGCTGGAGGGGCAGAAGACCAGGGATGGACTTCCTGCCTGGGAAGTAGATCTGAATTCAGATTTTGCTCCAGGGATATGTCTCCCAGGGGAGGAAGTTGACATTTTATTTATTTGTTTGTGATACTGGGGATTGAACCCAGGGCCTTCCCACTGAGCTATACCCCCAGCCCTTCGATGACTGATGGATTGATTGAGACAGGATATTGCTAAGTTCCCAGGCTGGGCTTGAACTTGTGTTTCTCCTGCCTCGGCCTCCCAGGGTGCTCGGATTGTAAACATTGGCTAATACACAAAGCTAACCTTTTTTGACAACCACATGCATGTTGTAGCCTTGGTAGTAAATTTCCATCAGCTCATGAAGCACGGATAGCATAGGCATCATTCTGTGTTTTCAGGGGGACACTTGTGGGTAAGAGAAGTCAGGTCACTCCACCATAGCAGGAGCCTTCTCATTCTGTTGGTTGCTCTGCCTTACCACCCTCTCCAGTGCCTGGCTCTCTCTGTGAGAGCTACTCAGATGGGGTGAGAGACCAGGGTACTGGAGATTCCTACTAGTGGAGCCCTGGACATCGACTCCAGCTCCCCCTGACCCCACTCTCTCCTTTCTTTACACTGTGCTACATCTCAGACTTCAAGGATCTGAGTTCTGGGTGTTTTGTTTTCCTTCTGGAATGTTTGTATTTGTTCTTTTACTATGGCAAGAAACACAACACCAAATTTACCATCTTAACCATTTTTACACAGACAATTCAGTCAAGAATATTCATATTGTTACGAATTACAGTGATCTGAATTTTAAAAATTTAATGACACAACACAATTTATGTCTTGTCCTACAGTTCGTGAGAGTGTTGCATCATTGACATCTTAAATTCCTAGTTGGGATCGGGTTGTTTTCCCTTGTACTACAGTTTAATAGGTAAAAAGGCTAAACTGTCAGGTCTAGCCCATATTTTAAAATATCAAGTCCAAAAAAAAGCAGAAAGATTTCATTTTGTGTTTTGATTTTGCAGATGCTGAAGCATATGTTTACAAAATAGAGCGTGTGATCCAAACTTCACTGTGCAGGAGGAACTAAATAGGAAATCTGGTGGAACTTTTCCAAATTCTTCCCATCAAGGAAAACACTCCTGGTGTTCTTGTTTGAATGAAAGAAAACAAACTGAGCATATTTTAATACTTTCTTTTCTCTTTCTAATGTTTTCTAGGTGACACGGGATTTCCCTTTTCCTGGTTCTTAGGAAAATTTAAACTGATTATAAAGAAAAACTATGCATATTGCAAAAAATGAAAGCATTTAACAAATTATGCTTAAGGAAACAAAAATACCTTTAATCTGACCTATAAGACAACCACTGTTACAAATTCTTCTAGAATTTTCCCTTGAAACTACTAACACAAAACGTATAATTTGATACACATTCTTCTAGACCTTTCTCTTGAAAACACTAACATACCAAGACACGTACAATTTCATATAATTTGGCACACATTCTTTCAGATTTTTCCCCTTAATGTTGCAGCATTTATTTCTCAATAATGGGTAGGTGTATTATATGTAGCCTCCCGTAACTTGCATTTCTCACCTGAAGTCTTAGATGTCTTTTCATGCCAAACACATGCACACGGATCCTTTCAAATGCCGAAATAGCATTGCTTTGTTTGTACCACAGTGTATCTATGGGATCCCATGATGAGAGACCCTGAGGTTATTACCAGGTTTTTACTCATCCCTGCAGAATGCAGTAAGCATGCAGGCCACAGCAGCGTGATGCCTCCTGAGCTTGGCAGTCCCTTGCCATTATCCTGACTCCCCAGAGTACCTGCTCTGCCATCGCGGCCCATGTTAGCCGGCCTCCTGAGCCTCTACACTCTCACCTCTCCAAGGAGGATAAAAATTCCTGCCAACTTCTTCCCTCGGGGCTGTTGTGAGGGCTAATGAGATCATATTTGCTGAGTACTTTGTGTTCCCTCAATAACCGGTGATACATAAATATAAAATGTTTTCAGTTCCAACAGAGCTTTAGGAGTCCTTTCAGGAAGAAATGAGCACCATTTAAAATGTATGTGTTGGTATAAATACTCACAACTCGCCCTTTGTATTCTAGAAGGTGCTGCTCCAGTGGAGCCACCCAGGTTGCCAACATCAGCAGGGGTCAAGCTCAGGTAACTTCCTGCATCCTGGCGGCTGATTGGCGGGGGATACAATAGGTCACTGGTGGAGAGGCTGCACCTGGGAAAGTGTCAGTCACCCCCAGATTTTACTCAAAAACAATCGCTTTCTGGTTTTCCGGGCTCTTTTGTGCTCATCTCCTCCACAGCCAACCACTGACTGGCTCTCATGTGTGGGACACAGACAGAGGGAGCCGGCCGGGAGCAGTTTTGCTCTCAGGAAGCTCGCAGTTCAGTGCAAGCCCCCGAGGGCAGCAGTGGCTTCCAAGTCCTTTGTGATCTAAAGTGTTGGGTCCAAATTCCTCTGCCCACACTCCACAGAGCCGAAGCCCTCTAAATTTTATGCACGCTACCAGCTATGGATTGTGGACTTGGCCCGCTGTCCCTATGACGCCAGCATCCACACGGACCAACCTTGTCTTTGTGACACAGGCCGGGGATGAATGTTAGCCTCTTACCCCTCTTCCCTCAGCCTCCCTTCTCCCAAAGCACTTAGGAGTTTAAACAACCTCATTAACTAATACCGAGGTGGGTGGAGAGAACAAAGTTTTCCATCACAGAATGGCAAAGAACTTCGAATGATGGTGCTTACTCTGCTCCAGGTTGTAACAGAAGCCCTTGACTTTGTTAACTTGCATAAATCTCTCAATGAGCCTGTGAAGCAGGTCCCTTCAGTGCTCCATTTTAAAGACGAGATTTAGCTCAGTGGTTAGAGTGCTTGCCTAGCAAGCACAAGGGCCTGAGCTCGATCCCTGGTACGGATTGTAAAGATGAGAAAGCTACATGTGGCAGACACTGCGGGATCCTGCTCACCTTCTTCTAGTCCTCACCAAGGCCGGATACGCCTGCCAAATCCCCATCGCCATCTTTCTTTGCCTGAGAGCGCTCTCTCTCACACACTCCAGGCCAGGTGTACTGGGGAATTTCTGTCCCCTTGAGTTTCTGTCCCTCACCCAGTGGTTGGCTGGAATTGGTACACAAGCTCCCCAGCATCCTCACCTCTTCAGTGTGTCAACTCAGAGGCACATGCTCTACATTTGTCCCCAGATTCCCCTTGGAAGGCTTACACTCCAGCTGCCCCCAATGGTAACTTGCTTAGTAGCACACACTTGCTGGACCCTTCCTCTTCCTTCCTCACTTTCCCACTCTCCTATTTATATTTCCTGGGAACATTACAGAATAAACTTTGCACTCAGATGGTAGTTTTAGGGTCTGCTTCTGGGCAGAGTGAAACCAAGGCACTGAATCATGTGCCCAAGGTCACACAGCTCCTTGGATTCAAACCCAGGGAGACAGACTTTGGAGCCTGTGATCTTTCCCACTGCATCACACGGTCTCTCAACTTCAAACTGAATGTGCACATGCCTGTTTTAAGGGCATTCCTCACCACAGAGGAATTTCCAAGGCCCTTGATCTCCTTCCTTCAATAAATATGATAATGGCTACCACTTATCCGGTGATTTTTATTTGCTCAGCCTTGTGTTAAGTGGGTTACTTTTCCAACCTCATTCAAATATCACAACAAGTCCTCAAATGAGAGATACTCTTATTAATCTCTGTTTCCCAGATTTTAGAACTCAAATTGGAGAATTTAAGTGACTTGCCCAAGGTCACATGGAAACAGAGCCAGGAGTTATTTTGTTTTTTTTTTTTTTTGAGACACTGTCTCACTGTATAGTTCAAGCTTGTCTTGAACTCACTATGTAGCCCAGGCTGGACTTGAACTCATGGCAATCCTCCTGGCCCGGCCTCCTGCCTGCTGGAATTTCAGACATGTGCCACAGTGCTTGGACAGAGCCAGGATCTGCACAAATCTTTCTGAATCTCCCACCCAGATTCCTACCTACTATACCACATACTAGAGTGGAAAATGGAGTGCCAGACACAGGCATGACCTAGTTTTAGTTTCATATTGCTGCTGTATTGAATTACTACAGGTTTAGTGGCTTAAACAATGCAAATTTATTATCTTTTGGTTCTGTGTGTCAGAAATCTGCCACAGGTCTCACGGGGCTAAAATCAGGAAGCTGGCAGACCTGTGTGCCTGTCTGCAAGCCCTTGGGGAGAATCTGTTTTCTTTGTCTTTTCTAGCTTTTAAGGGCTGCCCACACTTTGTCTTCCAAGCCAGCAATGTCATATCACCTTGACCTTCTTCTGTCGTCCTCTCTCTCTCTGGCCACAGTCTGGGAAGGATTCTTGTGATTTGATTGGGCCATCCAGAAAATTCAGCATCATTTTCTCATCTCAGGGTTTTTAACTTTAATTGCATCTGCAAAATCTCTTGTGCTGTGCAAGGCAACACCACCACAGGCATGTAGTCTGCTTTTCATTACTGTAACAAACACCAGAGATAATCAACTTATAAAGAGGAAAGGGTTATTTTGGCTCAGGTTTCAGAGGTTCTAGTCCATGGCTCTTTGGCCCATCACTTTGGGCCGGTGGTGGCACGTGATGGCAGGAGCACATAGCAGAGCCACTGGCTTCATTGCCAGGTCAAAAAAAATTGAGAAAGAGGTAGGGACTGGGTCCAACAATCCCCTTGGAGGGCACCCTCCACATAAGGACTGACGACCTCCTGCTAGGTTCATCTCAACAGTCAACTGCCTAGCAACAGCACGTGTGCTGACAAAGCCTTTAACACATGGCTTTTGGGGGACATTTCTGATCCAAACTATCCTGACTCAGGATAGACCCAGACTCCCCCTTCCCCCTTGCCACACATCCAGGGATCAGGATGTGGATGTGTTTGTTTTGCACACCACAATTAAGTCCTCCTCTATTGGGGGCTTCTGTGAGGTGGTACGCTGAGTTTTACAAAGATGAAAGCAACATAGTTGAGTAGCAAATTTGCCATGCAGAATAACCAAGATGCTTCCCTGATTTGTACTCGTGCTAGACTGAGCCAATTGTGGACACAAGGAAGCCCTGGGAAGAAGTTATGGAGAAGATCAGGTGAAGAGCAAAGCAGACAGGACGTGAACCCGGGACAGAGAGTGTCGTGTGGGGGTGGTTAGCTTCTGGCAGGAGGGAGTGGAGGGACATTCTCTGATATCTGTATGGTGTTTTTGCTGGCAAGCAGCAGAATACCTGACTAATGCTAGGCCAAGTTGTAAAGGTACTTGATTTCCTACATTTAAGGAAGTCTAGAGGTGGATGCGCCAGGGTTTTTTAGTGTTCAGCAAGACCTTCAAGGACCCACTCTTTCCATCTTTAGCTCTGCCGTCCTCAGCATAAGGCTCATGGTCACAAGATGGCTGCCTAAATGTCACCTCCTCACACCACACCAGCCTAAGCAGGAAGGCAGGTTGGCTTTCGGAGGGGGTATGAGATCTTTTTCCTCTCGTGTCAGGACAGACCCCACAACCAAATCAATCACCGGCAGAGAGGAAGCAAATTACCGAGTCTGGCTGATCAGTTGGGAGTCACTTCTTGGGGCCAGGCCCCTTGCCACTTGGATGAAAGAGGAGGGCTGTCAGTGAGGAATAAGTGGGCGAAGACCCTTCCCCCCCCCACCGCCCCGGCCTAGGAAGTCTTGCTTGAGGTCTGTCCTAGTTAGGTGGAGGGGACGCACTGCAATCAGGATAGACCCAGACTCCATTGTCTCCCCACAGCTCACTTGTCACCACCTCCTTTTCTTCCTTCCTTTTTTTTCTTTTTTTTGCGGAGGTCAGTGCTGGGGATCGAACTCAGGGCCTTGTGCCTGCAGGGCAAGCACCCTACCACTGAGCTAAATCCCCTCTTCCTTCCTTTTATCCAGTTTTTACTGTATAGAAGCGATGTTATCTTTGGCAAATTACTTAACATCTCTGAAAGCTCAGCATTTTCATTGATGACTATTCCAATATCCACCTTCCAAAGTTGTTTTCAGGTTAAAACGGTATAACAAGTGTGAAAGTGCCTGGCTTGACACTTAGAACATGTGAAATAAATCGTTAAATAGCAACAATAACGGGTTGTCTATGCAGATGACTGGGCTCTGAATGCCCACACAGGGAAATGTCTCAGGGGCCTTGTAGAGTCTGTACATTGGATGAAAAATCTGTCGTAAATTCTTTTTATCATTTGGATTCTCTTGGCCCAAGATGTCACTTGCAATTGCTTGGGCCTGTTGAAAGGAATCTTCTTGTGTTGGTAATTTCAGGCAGTCAGATAAGCGAGAGAGGGCTCTGCCAGCCTTCATTTGAAGCAGATCACCAGGGGCCGTGAACCAGAGAGGCTTCTAACCAGAGCGGTGGGTGGGTGCAGGTCACTCATCCTTTCTCGGGGAGAATGGCAACCTTAACTTAGAGGGTGGGGGCTCAGATGAACTTCATCTATGGGCTAGCTGAGTACCCGAGGCCATGCAGCTCTTACCCTCTCTGTCCCACCTGGGCTCAGGACCTATTGATCTAAGGGAACAATGGGGTAGCCTAATCTAACTGTGGGGAGAAGAAAAGGAAGAAGGCAGGAGGATTCCCTCTAGTCTGTATTTATTATTCCTGAAGGTGATATTGCAGTTCTTCTAAGTTTACCTCCATGCTCTGCCCCCTCGAAGAACAGCAATCTCAAGACAACATTCCTGCATGCGTAAACCGAACTCTCCTCCCTGGCCCATCTGGTTTCATTAACTGTTCAAGGCCATGAGGTCCTTTCTCAGTTCCTGAGCCTGTGAGGGGACAGTGACAGACTGAACCTTGCTTCACAGCGTGTCCTGGGCCAGCTGCACTGGCCGCCTCAGGAAGCTTGTGAGAAGTACAGAATCCCAGGCTCCCCTCCACCACGGATCTGAATCTGTGAGTCAACAAGACCCCAGGGACTTAACAGATGCCTTAAAGTGTGAGATGTTCTGGTCTGCAGCACCCTGCTGCTCCTCACCTTATCACTGGTTGCTGTGGCTCATACACACTTTGAGTATAGTCCCTAAGGGCTCTTGGGTTAGAGGTTTAGTCTTCAGTGTGGTGATGTGAAAAGCTGTGATAGCTTTAGGAGGTGGGAGGTCCTTAGGTCTTTGGGGGCTCTGTCCTTGCGAGTGATTAACGTAGTTCTTGTGGGACCCTGGCTAGTTCTCAAGAGAGGGTTATTATCAAAGAGCAAGATTGGCCCTTCTCCAGTCTCTGAGTTTCAGTCCCTCCTTGTGAACTCTGCATATGCACTAGTGCCCTGCTGATGCCCATCATAATAGAATGTAGCCAGGGGCAGGGGTGTTTTCCAGAGCTGGCATCACACCGCTTGGTGTTTGGACTTTCAATCTCCAAAACTGTGGGCTAAATAAACCTATTTTCTTTGTAAGTTTCTCAGCCTCAGATATTTTGTTACAGAAACAGACAACAGACTAACAAATCAATGGTTTTAAATCTTTGTAAGACTTTGTAGTTTAGAATGCTTCTCACTGGTAAGCCACATTTTTCGAATATTATTCATTGGGTTACTTCTTTATTTGACAGTCACAATCATTATCCTAATGTCCATAAAAAGCCACTAAAACTGCTTGGGTGTTTAGTTACTATATAGACACATGTACATGGCTTTTTATGTAGGATCGTTTTATGTACTATTTTTTTAAAATAGTGTTTCACTAAGCAATAAAACACAACTATTCATTCCATTATGCATTCTCTTATTATATCTTTTGTAATCGGTGCATAGAATTTTATTTGTACAGAGGCAGTAAAATGTATTTAACCGGTTCTCAACTATTGTACATCAGAATTACTTCTGATAAAACATTTTAAATTGAAATATTGTTTTTAAATTCTGTATCAAAAATTTTAAATTAGTTTCAGTTTTTCATGAAAATTATTTTATTAGTTACTTTTTCTTGTTGCTGGGACAAAATATCTGACCCCCAAAGTTAAAGGAGGAAAGATTTATTTGGCTTAAAGTTTGTAGAGGTTTCAGTCCATAGTTGACTGGCTCCAAGGCAGGGTGGCATGGCAGAGGGACATCACAGAGGAGAAACAGTTCATGGCAAAGGAGGGCAGGCAGAAGGCAGCAAGCAGCAAGTCCAAGTGACCTTAGCAGCTTCTTTCTGCCACTTTTCTATTCTATCAGGCTACTGAGTTTAGGGCGGGTGCCAAACCAATCAGTGGACTGATTTAGTAATCACACACACCCTTAATCCCAGCATCACACACTCTAGATCCAGCCATCTCTGAAAAAGCCCCGGCTATGACTGCATGAGGCTTTGGGGGGACATCTAGACACAAGCCATAACAATCATGCTATTTATCATGGTAAGTAATATGACAATACATATCACACTAAATGTTTGCTCTTACTTGGGAACTTAACATATGTGACAAAGTGATGCCACATCTGCAGATAGAGGGTATTGGAAAAATTGGGGAAAAAAATGTTAGAACTTTTTTATTTTTCAGTACTGGAAATTGAACCTAGAAACTTGTACTGAGTTACATCCCTAGCCCCTTTTTATATTGAGATAGGCTTTTGCTAAAATTGCCCAGCTGACCTCAAATTTGCTCTTCTCCTGCCACTGCTTCCTAACTAGTAAGAGGCCTGCACCACCCTTGCTATTAGAATGTCTATGTATCATGACTTGGTGATTCAGCACTACCCAAACACATGTCGAGGCTTAAACCATCAGTGCAGTCATGTTTGGAGGTGGGGCCTCAGAGATGTGGTTAGATCATGGGGCACTGCTCTCATGAATAGATTAATGTTTTTCTCTTCCTGTCTGAAGCCATGATTAGGTCTGCCAAGAGTGAGGTGGATCTCCCAGGACTGAATTAATTATCCTGGAGCAGGTTGCTATGCAGCAAGCCTGGCACCACTCTCCATCTCTCTTGCACACCCCTCCTTCCACACAAGCTCACTCCCCCTTTCTGCCTCTCTGTCATGATATGACTCAGCTTAAGACTCTCGCTGGAAGCTGATCAGATGTGGTCACCCAATCTAGACAGGACCATGAGCCCAAATAAGTCTATTTTCTTTATAAATTACCCAGCCTCAGGTATTTTACAACAAAAGTGGACTAAGAGACTATGACTACATGCAAGGGTGATAAGATGGCCTAAATGTGATACACCAAGTCACACATATGACAAAATGTAGGGGACTACTTTGTGACATGTAATTGTGTATAAACTTCTTGTACCAACTGGATAAACAAGTAAAAATTTTACATATTCAATTATATAAATTTAGGGATTCTGTTCAACAAAAGATATCATGAATAAGGCACTAACAGGGTGAAAGATGTTGGCAATGTCTAAAATTTACCAAGGACCAATAGCTAAATTCTTATATATTCAAGAAACTCCTGCAAGTCAAAATTTTAAAAAAGATCAGGAGAAAAATCAGCAATAGCATAGGGTAGCAACAGGCAACAAGCCAAAAAAGAAAACCAAAAGCCTAAAAAGTATAGACAAAAATGTTCCAACTCAATAATCAAAGAAAGACAAACAAGCAATGGGTCATCCCTATAGCCCTATTAGGCTAGAACAATTAGAAGATGGTTGACGTTAAGTTAGGGAAGATGGAGCAATAAAAATCCTTGACCATTCTGGGGGAATATGAACTAGAGAAGGTCTTATTGGATGTCACATGGCAAGATTGAGTCAGATTAAATATACAAGTCTCCTACTGCCCAGCACCACCCCACTGGATAAGCATCACCTGCAATGTTCTACCTGAGTCCATAAAGGAACATGGGTGAGTATTTTCATCATAATGTTGTATACAATGACCAGAAGTTGGAGGTTCCTTGCGCGAGCATCTTTGGAAAAATGGAAAGGAAAAAGTTGTTGAATGTAGAGTTTGTTACATCACCTAGAAGAAATGGATATTGCTACATACAGTTACAAGGCCAGATCTTACAAATATGGTGGAGGATAAAGAAGCAAGATATAGAATAAGTTACACATACAGTACCGTTAGGCAAATTAAAATGCTATACATGCTTGGGAAACAAGGCATTTTGTAGGAGCTCACGCATGCAAAGGATGCACTCTAGATGCAATAGCAAGATTGCCTACAGCCAAGAAAGAGCAATAAAAGGAGAGAGGACGAAGCCCTCTCTTCAAACAAGGCCTCTCTCTAACAAACAAGAGAGGCACTTTGATGGTACACTCGGGCAGAGAAGGCCCTTCGTACCTACAGTCTCAAATTACAAGGATGGTAGAGCAGCAGAGCTTCTCTCTGGTTGGAGAAGGCCCTTGAGCAGAGGACCTTCACTTATTGTTTCTGAGTCTGAGGCTATTTCCCTTTACCCCAGAGCAGCAATGTCCACCTCCGCTTCCCTGGCTGCACCAAGAGATAATGAGGCAGCTGCTCTGAGATATGGTTGCTGATCAGCTCGAGGGATGCAGGATCCTGTGTGTGCAGATTATCTCACGACAGCATCAGATTAGCCTTGCACGTTAGGATCACAGGATCTCAGACTCTGACTTGAAGGAGTCTCTAAATATGACCTCCCATCCATTACAATGACCTTCTGCAGGGGCAAAGAGCTCATAGCTTTCCAGAGAATTCCCGTTCCCCTTCCTTTCCACCCTCGCCTGCCCCAGGCCTCCTCCAAGTCCAGTCCCTGCACCCATCTGGACTCTTATTTTTCTAAAGACACTAAAGACACTATCTCATTGAAGAGAAACAGGATGGAAACTGAAGATCAAGTGCTGATGGGAAATGGTCTCAGTGTCTCAGGTCCAGGACAAGCAAACCATTTCTCAGATCTAAGGACTGTAAAGAGCCAACAGCTAAGGGGGATTAACAGTTTAAAGGGTTGTAAGATAGATAGATAAGCAGATAGATAGCACATGCAATAGAAGCTGCATGTGGCTCAGAAAGTCTAAAATATTTACTGTATGAGCCTTTCCAGAACAGTGTTTGTGGCCTGCTGCCCAGTATCTTTTATCAACAAGCACAACACTGGCACACCTTGCAGGGTTCCTGGTGCACCCCCAGCACTTCAGAGTCCAACGTGCACTTTGACAGGGGTCTCTGGAGAACTGAGCACACAGGGAAGTTTGGGGGACTTGCCTGGGTGTCTCCTGGCACAGCTGGTTTCCTTGCTAAGGGGCAGGCTCTGGGGCCAGAAATGTGGATTGGAATTTTCCTGCCCTCTCCTGAGAGCCTGGGGTTGTCTTTTATCTTTTTTATCAAGTCCTGCTTTCTTGGGGTTGGGGATTTAGCTCAGTAGTAGAGCGCTTGGTTGGCAAGTACAAGGTCTTGAATTCGATCCCCAGCACCGCCCTCCTCCAAAAGTCCTGTTCCTCATCTCTGACACGAGGGTGAGCATAGTTTCCATCGCATGGGGTTTTCATGGGGCTTGAGTTAGATCAACAAGGCAGAACAGGAGCTCTGAGAATGTGTGACTCTGTTTCTGCCATGCTGCTTGTCATATACAGCCCTCCATTCTCTGTCCCAGAGCAGGGGAACATGCTTTGCATAGATACCCGGAGCTTCTGCATGGCTGGCCTTGGGTGTTTCCTGAGAAACCCAGCTAGGCAAATGCCCTGAGCCGGCAGGTGAGGAGGGTGAGGGCAGGCCCGAGGCTGCCCCACCTGTCAGCCTGTTCCGTGCCACACCAGGACAGGGGTGGTTGCTTTCTGACTGGGGAGAAATCAATTTGTGTGGGCCCCAGTTACAGGTACCTGTTTCCCTGAGAAACAGTCAGTGTTTTGGATCGCACTGAAACAAGGTTAACATTTCAGAAAAACAAACAAAAACTCTGCCTCCACCAGAAGCAGGCTGCCTTGGACCTGACCTTGCCTCCTGCTGGCCTTCCTCCTGGCCACACAATGGCGGTAAGGCTGTCTGATTTGCATTTAGTGCCTTCTTTCCCTGCCCAGGGGTCAAGGTGTTACCTTGCGGGGTCCTGGGGAGGGCAGGGGAGACGCAGAAGGTAGAGGGAAAGTGGGCAGTTATTTAAATGGCCAAGGGCTTGGAGAAGCTGAGTGCTTCTGAGATAGGGCCTCGGATCAGTTTGGATCTGCCACCTGTGACTCCAAGAGAAGACCTGAGACAAAGGGAGGGCTGTGCCCTGCGTTCTGGGGAGGTCCTGTGAGAGTCAAGTGTTTATTTTATACAACAGCCCGAGTTTGCTTCCTGTTTGGCTTTCTGGGGACTGCTTGTCGGGATTAATGAAGTCCACCCAAACATTTTCAAGGAGACAGACCCCAGAAAAGACATCTGTCCCTCAGCCCTGTTTCCTTTAATACTACGTGCACAGCTCACACAGCATTATCTCAGCACAAAGCAATTCCCCTGTTGGGTTCTCGGGCTTCTCAAGTGTGACCTTGATGCCTTTTAATGCACTTTTTCCCATGACGAGAATTGCACACAAATTCCACAGAAGATGCATCTTTTGGGGAGACGGTATTTTTTTCATTTACTCGTTTTTAAATTCCTACATCACTGTGGGGTATATTAGGGTGATTCAATACATGTATACAATGTGTATTAATATTTTGAGAATTTCATACCTTTCTAGTCATTTTGAAATCTATGAGAGGCTGTTTTAATCAACAGTCACCCTACTGTGCTAAAGACAAAGCAGGAGATGCCTCTACTCTGTGGTTTTGGTAGGCTTGTTCAACTGCTTTCTGTGACCTTTCCCTGCTACCTGCCCTTCCCAGTCTCTGCTGACCGCTATTCCACTCTTTTCGTCTACAAAGTTCAATTACTGGTTTGCACAAATGAGTGAGAACATAGGACCCGGCAACCTCACTACTGGAATTTCATCTCTAAAGGAATGAAAACCATAATACTAAAGAGATACTTGCACTTCCATGTTTTTCACAGTGCTATTCACAATAGCTAGAATATGGGATCAACCCAGGTGACCTCAGGTGGATAAACAGAGAAAATTTTTTATGTTTACACGATGGAATACTGTTCAGCCATAAAAAGAGAAAATCCTGCCATTTGCAGCAACATGGATGGAGCCAGAGGTCATTACGTTAAGTGAAACAGTGACACAAAGAAAAGAGATACGTCTTCTAAGAAAAAATTACACACACACACACACACACACACGATGGCTAGCTAGCACGGTGCTCAGCATTTGGCCACTTAGTTTTAAAACCATTTGGCAAATTGGAGGGAGTTTTGGTATGATGGAGAGATCACTGTGGGTTTTACATATCTGAGTTCTATACTAACTTAGTGTGAAACCTTAAGTAGTCCCTTAACCCCAGTTGGTGTATCTGTCAAATTAAAATAGTAGGTATCCTGGGCGATGCATTGAGCTCTAAGGCCACCACTGGCTGGTGGAAAGGCTGTCACAGGAGGGGGTGGGTCTGGGAGTGATACTGAAGGGCTTCGGCTTCTTCCATCCCCTTTTCTAGAACAGCTCCTTTTTTCGTTTCACACCTCAGGCATCAAGAATATCTGCGTGAAGAAAAGGTTTTCAAGGTTGAGCTAAAGCCTTTTAAAAAACCACTTTAAGTGACCACTAAAGTAGGGTGATCATATGTAATTTATCAACCACACTGAGAGAGTTTTTGAGATTGAAAAGGATGTTGTCATAATTACTCTGGAACAACAGAGAAGTGGGGCCGCCCCCAACAAACAGAGGCGCGTAGTCACCCCACTCCCACGTCCTCTTCCAGCTCCGAGTTTCCTTGCTTTTCTGTCCTATAATTCTGTGGCTTGATTGCCTAATCCTTCTTAGTACAGTATCAGCCAGAATTCTGGGAGCAGCCCCAGGGACGGCAGCAATTGAGGACAGCCTGAGGGAACAAAGTCATTAGGTGATAGCCTCAGGGCCAGCAGTCATCAGGGACAGCTCCCGGGCCAGGAGCCATCAGGAGACAGCACCATGTTTACTTACCAGAGCTTGCAGCTGGGAGAAATGCACCCACGAGGCCACCTGCAAATGACAGATGGCACAAGTTCAGCCCAGTGCTTGCTGTGAATCATGTGAGCATCACAAGTTACATGGTGAAAACATCAGTGAATTAACCAGCAATTACCCAGCAAGCAAATGCCCACAGGAACCCAGCCCAGGACATGAGTACTGGTGGTGAAACGTTAAGCAAAACAGTCTGAACCTCAGGTCCTCCAGATGGAGGAGAGTCCATGGAGGAAGGTCACAGGCTGAAAGGAAGGTTACATTCTCTGGGCAGGCTGCTAGATAAAGGATTCTGCCAAATCAGAAGAAATCAGGCAGAATTTCTGCAGAGGACAGAAAAATGGTGGAGGAGCGAGGTTCCCTCTCCTCGTCTCCTTCCAACACAGGACAGGGCAGAGGCTGTTAGGGCCCTGATCCTACAGGGCTCAGCTCTGGCCTCCTTGAGGCAGATTGTCCACTCACTTCATTAAATATCCTCCCTTTACTCACCCAACCAGTGTTTGCTCCTGCAGTGTTCTACCTGCTCTTTCTGCTCCGGGAATGTCTCTTGCATCAAAATTCCCCTTCTCTGTCCTGCTGGAAGTCTCACTAATGGTGGAGTTCACAGCAGAGTGACGCAGCGAGGAGACATGATGTAGAGCTGGTGCTCAATTACCTGTATCTTTCTTTGGTTGCCTTTTAGGTGGTAAATAATGGTGAGGAACTTTGTGGCTAGGAGTGGAATGTGGTTCTGCATCCTAATCCCTACTTGCCAGCTCTATAGCACTGGGCAAGTGTGGTCGCCTGTTTGAGTCCTGGTTTTCTCCTCTGTAAAGTGGGCTATACACCTGTTTCCTCTGCTGTCACAGGATGATGATAAGGATCTCCACAATGGTCACCATTAGTCAGCTCTCTCTCATCCGTGCCCTATGCAATCCTGGGCCAAGCAGAGTTCCGCAGTCCCCTTGGGATTTTGCTCTCCTGGCTACTCCAGCTCCACCCAAATTCTGTGCCCCTTACATCTCACTCCGGGGGCTTGTTCTCTTCCATTGCTTCCAGCTGTCAAATTCTTCCTTTTTGCACAAAACACCCAACATCACACATATAGTAAGTCTGACTTGGGTGACTTTGGGGAACAGCAGGACTTCACATCACCACACTGCGAACAGGTAGTGGTTAAATATCGGACTTTTTCTTGGGAACCACCTTGCCCACCTCTGCCAGCCCAAGCATCTGCCTCTGCCCCTCCCTCTGCTTGGCTCTCAGCAACACGGAAAATTCTTCCTGAAAATCATTTTGCAGAGCAACTCAGCCTCTTTGTTTCCTGTTCCCAGACTCAACTCTGGCTTCCTTGATGTCTCCAAAGGCTCATGAATGCGCCTGTCGAAACAGTGTCCCATACTCTGTACACTTTTAAATAAGAAAAATTCTCCTTTTATGTAAGGATGAAACAGAGTCCAACTCAGGAAGTGGGCTGAGAGAGCATCATGTGCTAAGCCTGGGGAGAGAGTGCTGGCCAACGGCATGTGGCCCTCAGAGGCCTCAGCAAACTAAGAGGGGCCCAGGATCCAGAGCAGACACAGCAGCAATTACGTGGCCAAGAGGCCCCTGCTCTGTGCCTGCCATGGGGATGGCTGCTGGTGCTCCAAAGGAAGCAAGGCCCATCCCAGTGGAGGCACCAGGCTCAGGAGGCCGCAGCACCCAGGTACCTCTGTTCTTCTGTAAGCTCTCCTAATACCAGAAGAGCTGGGGAGCAGGACGTGCCCTCTTCCTCCTTCCAGCATTATAGCCCCAAACTGGCTTCTTCTGCGGCTGCCCACGGCCCCGCCCTCAGGAGAGAATAGAGGAGCACTTCGCTGATGCGGGCAGGGGCACATTCGGTTTCTCACCGGGCCCCTGTTGGCTAATTATGTCACTGCGAGCAGGAGAATGTGTTTGGAATCTCCAAAACCTGGAAAATGGGATAGAAGGATGGACGGATTTCATTAATCATTATTGCACAGGTGGGATTGAGCCGAGGCTGATGCCGGATGCAGCAAGGGGCCTGGGGAGCTCTCGCAATCCATGGGGTGTGAAGGGAGGAGATGAGGCGGGTTATCACGGCTGCGCTCTGGCTAATCACAGCGAGAACCGGGGCAGAGGCAGCCCCTGGGGCTGCGGCGAGAGGGGCTCCTGTCAATGCTGACCAGGTGAGGGCTGACTCCTGGATCGCCTCAGACAGCAGTGTGGTCTCTCTCTAATTTATAGACATCTTAAGCCAGCGATGTCAAACCTTATAGAGACGAGCGCCCAAATTGCAACCCCAAACCCACTTACTTATCACAAAGTGCCAACACTACAATTAAACCTGAATACTGAGGTTTTAGTTTAGGAAAAAAACACAACTCATACGTCAACATCTTTGTCTTAAAAGAAAAACACAATAACACAGCTTTCAATGATACAAACAGCTTTTTATTGAAAGGTAAAATTTTGCATTTGGCAAACTAATGCGATCTTTGTGTCATACACGTGCTGACGGTTTGTCAAACCCCGACTGGTGCGACGAGGCTCCAGGGCCGACAGAGGGCTCTGCGTGCCTGCTGTGGCGCATGTGCATAGGTTCTCCCCATCGTTTTAAGCTCTAGGTACCAGCCTGTGGAGGGAAGAAGGGAAGCAGCTGTTGCCTAATGGATGTAATAGATTAAAGCTGAAATCCTATGGATCTCTCCCGTTTCAGAAACACTGCTGTCTATTTTGTGTCCCATTTGTTTTATTTACTCCTTATTCCTGCAGTAAGTGGAGATAGTCTAAATCACAAATGGCAAAGGACTTCTCCACTAAATAGAGTATATTCCGAGGTTGGTACATCCAAGAATGGGCTTCAGAGGTGATCAGAGCAGGTGTGAGTGCCTAGCTGGGTTATTCTGAGCTGATATGTTTCGCTTCTATTAAGCTCAGTTTCCTCATCTGTAAAACGGAGCCAACACAGAGGATCTGTAGAGATTCACTGAGCCACACATACAAAGGTTCAGTCCAGGCCTTGGCATATGGATGGTCCTCAGTAAGTGTTAGCTATTGTCACCACCAGCCACCATCACCATCATCATTATCATCAGTTCTTGGCTACTTCTCTATGTGGTCATGCTAAGTAGTGAACTTGAACGAAGACTGGCACAGCAGGAGACGTAGTCTATCATCGCCATACTGTCATATGCTTTCCTTTCTTCTCCTGGAAAACAAAGCATCCTTTGAAAAAGGAATTGCTTTCATTTCCCATGGGAAGTAATTTCTACAACCCACGAGTAAATGCAGTCTAATGACTAGAATGTGACAGTAGCTATCAAGAATGAAATGTTCCATAAACAGTGCTGCCTCCTAAAATTACTCAGTCTCAGCACTCTGTTTGGGTTGTCTCTCACCCGCCCATTCTTTACTGCTGCTTGCCAGTCTCCTACTCATCCCCATCTCTCTCCTCTCCCAGCCTTTTGGGATCATTAGACCTGGCCAGCACTCCCAAATCCTTGAGGAGGGCAGAGCTGCCCTGGGGCCTAGGACAAAGCCTGGAGGTCTGGATGCGACTCTGCTTGCTGAATGGCCAAGCCAGGGCAAGGGGCGGGGGTCTGGATGCAGCAAGAGGCATTCTGCCAACAGGCAAACCAGCGGACCATGCCTCATGCATTTTCAGGGAAACATCATTTAATCTCAGAGCATCTGCAACAGTCTGCGGCATATTTTCCCCAGGGTTTGACTCTAAGCTGACAAAAGACACCAGGCCCCTCCCCCAGACCCTGTGACATATCTGGGTATTACCGAACGAACATCAGTTAGATTTGCTGTCTCGGAGCGGCATCAGCCTGAATAGGAAATACACCAGCACTCTTTATCATCGCTGACAGACTCTGTAACTCACCTGCTGATAGTGTTATAACAGGGCTCCCCACGGTGGGGCTCTTCTCTGACTTCTTTGAAAACATTGTTCTCCAGCAGACAAAATAATTACGGCCTTCTGAGTTTATGTTTACTTTTTCAGAGTAAGCAAGAATTCCATAATCGATTCAATACACCTCGCAGACATACAATAAATGTCAATGAATTCAATATTTTTTTAAACACATACAGGGCTTATTTTTCCACTGTTTAAATTTTCTGTCTCCTCAATAATGGGGTCTTCAACTTTTAAAAAGTGCATGACTTAATACCTTCAGTTTAAGGACAGGCAAAGGCTTAGACAGTGTAAATCACTTCGTGGGAGGCACACAGACACTCAGGAACAGGACAGAGCCCAGAGGCCTGGACCCAGGAATCCTGGCTCAGAGCTTTCCTACCACAGCTCTCTTTCCAATGACAGTCATTTCATCACTTGCTTTGCAAATGGATCCTGTCCCTGATTTTGTCCTGTCTTCTAAACTAGAACCCTTACCAGGCTTGAGATATCTTTTATATGACTCTTGGAGCTTAAAAATGTTTTCCAAATCGATGTTTTTTCAAAGAGCTGTTTTCTGCAAATGTCTGTATTTGTGGTTTCCGTTAAAATGCGCACTATTGGGCAACATTGGCTTGCCGTGGTGCAACGCAGCCCTTGGATGAAGCTCTCACTCTGGGCCACCACAATCCCCGCCGCTCCCTGCCACCTCGTGCCCAGCCTGCCCTACTCCCACATCTGCCTGGCTGCTGGAGGCCTTTGAATGTGACCCCCTGCTGGAAGCGTAATTCACGACTTCACTGACATTGTTGCTCCAGCCTACATACCCGCAGGAGCATCCCTTCTCCTCTAGAGCTGCTCGGAATGGCCATGAGTCCTCAACTCCGCGGTCTGAACGGCCCCAACACTTCCCCGGGAATTGTGGGAATGATCATGGATTATATCCTCATGGTTTCCTTTGCCTCTAGCACCCATGATTCTGACCTAGGACTCCTTAAAAGGATCTAGATTTCCCTTCAGTCTCCTCTCTTCTCCCTTGGAAGTTCAACTTTGTGCATAGATATGGGGAGCAGGTAGTAAAGAGTGTTAGAGTAAGGATTTTAATAACTCCTCCGAGAGCAGATATAACTTAAAACTCCATCCCTGTGGAGTTTTTCCCAACCTTTCTTCTATGTAAGACCTTATCACTCTGTCCCCCCACTCTCAAGGCCCCCCACCCATTCAAATTTCTTTCTCTCAGGAAAGCCGACCTTCTCCCAGAGGTGCTATTGTAAGCCATCGGGTGCTGGGAGAGCAGAGGTCTCGTCTCTGTTCACACTGTCCATTTCCTTCGGGGAAACTTAGGATCCTAGACACCAAATGCCTCCCAGATCCCCTCCTACGCCTTCCATCCCTGTGCATTGATCATTGAAGAGGTATGTTCCAAGGCTGTTGTTTCTCCTATGAACCAATTAGGTTCACTGGTGCATCACCTGGTAGGTTGTAGCTGTTGTTCACTGCACGAGGTCACCAGCTGAGAGGGTAGATGAGCGCTGAACACCGGGTCTTGCTCTGCTCACAAAGCCAAGAGCCCCATGTCGGGCCATGTCCATCTCCTATTTGTGTGTGCTGACCCTATTTGCCACCTTGTCCACAAAGAGGCATTTTTCCTACTTTTAACAAAGGTGCCATATGGGCTGGGGGCGGGGTAGAGGCTGATTGGAAAGCATTATTTATAGGAAATGAGGGTTTTTCGTTATTACCAGTATGACCCCAGCTTGTTTTCAACCCCAGAAAATCCCCCTAACTTTGTCGAGGTTTGCTGCAAGGCCCTTTCCCAAGGTGCAGGAGCGATCCACAACAAGGAAATGCCCCAACTTCGAATGAAGCGGACCCTGACCCCCACCGGCGCACCTCTGAGCCCCGCCCCGGCTGTGCCCAGCAAAACCCAGGCCGCAGCTCCGCCCCTCCGCCGCCCTGCGCTCCTTTCCCAGAGCCTGCGCTCAGCTGTCAGCCGCCAGCCGTGCGCCCCAGGTCCCCGCGCTCAGCCTGTCACCTCCCATTACCCGCGCGCTGGTTGGGAAGAGCATCTGGCGCGAGTGTCTGCAGGCCCAGGGGGTGAATTTAGGTTGGGTTTCAAGGCTGAGCTAAGCAATCTTTCAGCTGAGTTCCCGGAGCGCGGGCGCCGCTGCGCCGGGCACAGTGACACAGTGAGCGCGCTGCTGAGCTGGGGAGGCGCCCGGGGCACTCGCAGCCCAGCGCGAGTCTCCTGCTCCGGACCGAGCGGCCTAATGACTTTGTCCACACACTGCAGCCAGCCTCTTGCCGGAGAGCCAGGCCCAGCTGACCCCTCCGAAGACACCCTCGCAGCAGATGGGGTTCAGAGCTTCGCCCTCCTATGCAGTGGTCGGGACGAGCAGGACCCCGATGGACCTGGGTTGACATTGGCTTCCTCGACCCTGCTTGGTTCCTGAACCTCCGTGGGCCCCGTTTCTCCTGTAAAACAGGGGTGATAACAGAAGGTGCTTGGAAGGCTTTTGAAAAATCGAGGAAAAGTCTTTGAAGCACTTAGCCCAGCACACCGCAGGCTGTAAGTGGTGACGTGGTAAAGGTGGTATGTCGTTTTTGTCGCAGAAGCAGCCACCCGTGTTTATCTTTCTCAGACGCCCCAGCCCCGGGAAATGTGGCCCTTGGGGACCCGGCGTTCTGTGGGGGCTCATTGGACGCAGAGCCAGGGCTTTGCTCCAAACCTTCTGAGCAGAATCAGCGTTTAGCAAAACCTAGGTGACTTGTGTTCGTCTTGCTGTTTGAGAAGCAATGGCCTAGAATATTCTGAGAGCTTCGACCCATTATAAACAACAGTTGGTTGGTGTCTTAGGAGTCACTCACTGCATGTATTTGTGCAGTGCCTCCGTGCTCCCGGCTGCCCCTTCACTGGCTGGAGCATTCTGCCCAGGGCTATGCTCCAGCTTCCCCTGCACACGGGGAAGATGCAAGGAAGGAGAGGAGAAGCTAGAACCCTGGATGGTCCACAGCCCAGCTGCCCCTCCCTGCAGCCTCTAAGTCTTGTGCCCCCCTGCTGGGCCTAGTGTCTGAGGCCCAGATTCAACTTGGTTGGCTTCTGCCTTGCGTGGAGATTCAGCCTGAGGGATCTCATATGCTGAGCCATTTCCCCAGGTCCTCAGTGTTCTGTGGGCTGGGCCTAGACTGACACCATTGATTCCTTCATCCAATAGATATTTGTTGAACATCTACCATGTTCTAGGTAACACCCAGGTCGCTGCTCTCCAGGTCACGCTCTTGCTGTAGTTCAGCTATGGCGAGTTCAGCTGTCACCTTCTAGGTAAGCCAAGGATGGAAGAGCGGAGGGTCCTTGGTGAATGGCCTGGACTCCCCCCAACCCCCATGCTGGGCCTTTGGTCGCCCCAGATGCTGAAGTGTTGGCAGCTAAGAGTGCTCAGCTTGATCCCTCTCTGGGATGCCCTTGTCATTGTTGTACCCCCACCCCGGGCAGTCCCAATTAACACCTGTGGGATGGAGAGGGGGCACCTGCTGGAGCAATTCTAATGGGCCGGGGTTGCCAGTATAACCCACAAGGCCTCACCTGTAACTAACCTCTCTCTGTGCCCAGCTTTGTCACCCCTCCTGGGTATGGTATTATTCCTGACTGAACGCACACCCTAAGAAATACTTGCCGATAGTTCTGACTGAGACCCTGTGTCCAGGGAATAGACAGTCAAATGATGAAATTAGAACATATAGAGTTTAAACATATTGTCTTTATTTTCAATTCTGGAATCAGGCAACAACTTCATTCCACAAAATAGAGTGTGTTCCAAGGAGGTGGGGCGAGGTTGATTTTATAGGTGGAGAAGACCTAAAGAAAGCAGAACAAAGAATAAGAGCAGATTGGTCACCTCAGAGTTACTCTCCTTGTAAGGTGCGCAGGTGAACAGAAACCATAGAAATGTAACTGAGTGGCTAACATCGGGTTACTTTTTTCTATGGATTAGAGTGAGCAGACTTTCTTGTCATGCTGATTGAAATGCCTTACTGGGGAGAAAATCTGGTTATGTCTTTTTCCTGATTTCTCAGAATGTTACATAATAACTCAGTTGTGGTTTGGTGATATACAGTTTTAGGGTGAGTGGCTCCATTTTGATTTTCAAGTCTGATGTTTTAAAGCCTCTGCAGGACCCTAGTCCAAAAGTGGCCTCCAGTAATTTTTATTTAACAAGATAATGATTTTTTTCCTAAGTATTGCCTTATGTCTAAGAGTCTCTGGCTATGGCAACAAACTACAGATAACAAATAGTCTCAAATTAGTATATCATCAGCCTTTGGTGTCTCCTGCGAGTGCTGACCAAAGTCCCTTATACAAAGTGGTGTTGTGTTTGCATGTAACCTAGGTACATCTTCCCATATACTAAATTTAATCCCATTGACATTGCTTACAATACCAAATACAGGTAAGTTCTATGTATGTAGTTACTATACTGTATTTTTAGGGAGCAAAAGACAAAAAAATAAATCCACACAAGTTCACTACAGACACAACCATAGGCAAATCTACATATTACTCATCAACAGCAACAGGATTTTTTTCTGAATATTTTCAATCTACAGTTAGTTGTATCCCACAGATCTGGAACCCTTGGATATGGAGGGCTGATTGTACTGCATTTCTATTTTTTTTTTTTTTGCTGTAATGAAAATTTTTATTATTTTTACATCAATGCTCAATAATACAATAACATCATGTCACATTTAGTTTAATGGTAATTTCTGTCACAAAATTATTTAAAACCCAAATAAAATACCACGATTGTTCATGGTAGATTGTAGCTGAGCCTGCACAGTATTTCTATTTTTGGACAAAAGTTTTCTCAAATCTTTTTAAGAGCTGCTAATTGGGGAGAAGTTCCCAGATGTCTTTACTTACTTTAGAATAAAAGGATAAAATATAAGTTTAATCCATGACATCTATGTGAATAAACTCATTTAAAAAGAGGTGAGTAATGCAGTAGAATGCACAGTGAAAGACCCCTTTATCTGGCTCTTTCTTCAATCTACTTCTTCCGTGGTAATAACCACCATTTGAGTATATTCTTCTAGGTATACCTTTAGCTATGTATTGTACATATCTAAATGTATAGGAAAAAATAGAATTATTAATATAAGTGAGGTCAAATTGTTTTAAGGCACTGATTAAAGTCTTGAAGCTTAAAGATCTGTTTAAAAAAAATAAATCAGTTAACTAGAATTGCCTAATGCTTTTTAAGGCTGTACTAAATTCCAAAGCATGGAAATTCTAGAAAGCCATTCCCCGGGCCCAAGACTTTGAATGTCCACCCACACAGTATCCAGCTTTTCTTCCTGTAAACATCCAGGAGGATTATACTTCCTGTTCCATTTCAGTTATGCGGAGACACCTGGCCAACTCTGGCTGGTGAGTTGAGAGTGAAAACCACCTGTATCAATTTGGGTGAAAGCATTCATTGCAGGTCCAAGACCCTCCTGCACTCTGCCCCCTGCCACAATAAGGAAGACCTCCCGGGAGATAGAGAAGCCATGAGAGCAAGACGCCTGGATCCCTGAATCTTGACATGAATAAAAATTGTGCTCTCGGCTGGGGATTTAGCTCAGTGATTAGAGTGCTTGCCTTGCAAGCACAAGGCCCTGAGTTCGATCCCCGGCACCACAAAAAACAATAAAATAAAATTGTGCTCTCTTTGTTCGGATAAAGAGCAGATCTTGGGGCGAGTAAGAAGTTCCACTTAGCCATGTCGAAGCACTGATTTTTTTTTTTTTAAAGTACAGCACAATCAGTGCATTCTGATAAAGCCACCCCACTACTGGGCATTTAGGTTGTTCCTAATTTTCACTATGAAAGTGCTGAGATGAGCATGGTGGCCCATGCCCGTAATTCCAGCACTGTAGGAGGCTGAAGCAGGAGGACTGCAAGTTTAAGCCCAGCTTGGGCAACTCAGTGACTTGGTGAGACCACATCTCAAAATAAAAAGTTTAGAAAGGGCTTCAGGTAGTGAAGGCCCTGAGTTCAATCCCTTGTGGCGCGCACACACACACACACACACACACACACACACACACACACAGAGCGCTGCAACGAACATACTTAATATACATCTCTGACCCAGATTCCCGCTCCCCAAGTCAGATCATAGGATGCCTCCAGGTCGGGCATCACCCGAGACACAAAGCTGGGGAGCTGACAGCAAAAGCGCTCTTGCTGAGCAGCCCAGATTCCCCCTTCAAGCTGCTGCTCTCACTGGCACCTAATATAACTTGTAATTAATAAAAACTGTAATTTCATTTAATTGCTGGTTAGCGAGAATTAACAAGAAGTTAAATAAAAATTACAAGAGTGGATATCTCAATAGGATAGACACCCAGAAGAGGAACCACGTGCCATTCACATTTCGTTTTGAGAGAAATATCAAATTGTCCAATGTGGTTTTTACCTATCACTCTGCCCATTGGATACTGTCTTCTCCCCCCTACTTTGGTGAAGAAAAAATGAATTTCATTATTGTTTTAATTTGCAATTGTCTAATTATAAGTTAAATAATTTTCCTATTCTCATTGGTCATTCGAAGTCCCTATTTTCCAATTTATTTTCTAAATTAAATGTTGAAAGATCTTTGAATATGCTGAGTTAGAGAGTGGATTCTGTGTAATCAAAACTTTCTCTCCCTCTTGACTTTCCAAAGATGCCTGCTGTCATCCAAATCTAGATTGTCCCCAAAGGCCCATGTGTTAAAGGCTGGGTTCCCACACGGCGCTCTGCGGACGTGGTAGAAACTCCAGCTCATGGGAATGAGACCTTAGAGGGGACTCTGGGACCTCAGTCTCTTCCTCTCTGTTTCCCACGTCCTGACCAGGAGCTGAGCAGTTTTGTCCTGCCATATACGTACTCCCACCTTGGTATGCTCCTCCCCACCCGCAGGGGCCTAAGCCTCCACAACCACAAGCCACAATAAACCTTTTCTCTTCATAGGTCTATTGTCACAGTGTTTGTCATAGTAATGGAACGCCGTCGAGCACAACTGTCCCTGTGCCCACTTATTTTCCACAAATATTCATTCTTTCTTTACAAATATTTGTTGAGTGGCTGCTATGTGCTAAGCACTGGAGATACTGCTGAGCAAAACAGCCCAATCGTTGTCCTTACAAAGCTTCAGGTCAATGAAGGAAAACTGCTACTAAACTAGTCTATTTCTTCATCTCTGACCTCAGTAACAGGCAATAAAGCTGCAGGGGTGCTGTGAAGTGACAATAGAAGAGTGATATAAAAGCAAGCCATCGCTTTTTCCTTTGAAGTTTAGCAAGAGCAACGGACGTTTTCTGAGCCCCAGAGTAAGCTCTTGGTGTCACAGACTGAGAGATTATAAGAAGCCCCTCTGCATTTTTCCTTGGTACTGAGGATTGAATCAAGGTCTTCACACTGAGCTACATCCCAGCTCTTTTTAATTTCTTCTTTTAATTTTGAGACAAAGTCTTGGTATGTTGCTAGATCGGCCCCGTGTTATGGATGATGAAACTGAGGCCTACCAAAGCAAAAGGACTTGCCCAAGGGCTACTTGTTCTGCTCGAACTATCCATCCATCTCTCAAGTTGCCTTGAGTTGTACCAAATGTTTGTAAAGCCTTCCAGGTGCAGAGTGATGGTGCTGAGTCCCTGTCCAGAGATGTGAAAAAGATGCTGTCCCCAACCTCACTGGGCATCAGCCTGCCTACTGCAAATTTCTTTCTGAAGTATTATCTGTGTCTTTTGATTAAAAGCTCATTTTCCAAGAGACTAAATAAAAGTCTACTTATGCTAGACTTCCACAGAACTTATCTGAGGCTTCAAATTTCATTAAGGTGATTGTTTTCAAAAGGGAGTTGCAGCTCTCCTGATAGGAAGCTGTCACTAAATTTTAAAGAGTGTAGTGTGCTTTGCAGTATTGGAATATGCTTTCCAGTATTCAATTCCTGGAATTTCATTTTGTGGGAATAAATACTTCAGTGACCACTAGGAAACACTCTGCTGTATCAGTGATTAATCTTTCCTCGCAGAAGCACTTAAATAATTCTGGGAATATGAAAGAAAAAGTCAGGCAAAGAATATTAGCCTTGTCAGTTACATCCATCAAGCTTCAGTTTTCCCAAAAGCGAAATAGAGATGATAATACGACCTTATAATATTGTTGAGACTATTAAACAATAGTGATGCGTGTCTCAGAGCAAGTGGTCAATAAACATTAGCTGTTATCATTAACATTGGTCATTGCTGCTACCGTTTGATCACTGTTTGTCCCCTCCAAAACTCAAGTTGAAATTGGTTTTCTGTCATGAAAGTTTAGACCATGAGAGGTTAGACCACGAGAGATTAGACCAGGTGGGGCATTCAGGAGGTGATGAGGGCTCTGCCATCAGGAACGGATTTCGCAGGATAATGGTTCATGGGTTATCTCAAGAGTAGCCTGCTCCAAAGCTGGTTTGGCAGGTCCCTCAAGTGTGCATGTCTCTCACCATGTGGTGCCCTGTGCTCCTCGGGACTCTGAGGGCACCAAGAAGGCCACCCTCAGATGCTGCCCCTTGACCTTGGGCCAGAGCCATGAGCCAAAATAAACCTCTTTATACTTTACCCAATCTGTGGTGTCGTGTTATTAGCAACAGAAAATGGACTGAAACAAATGGCTTCCCTTACTCCTTCTTCACCAACAGCCCAGATACCCCAGAAGCCGTGTTGGAGAAGGCAGAACCATGAACCGTGAAGACTGAGCAAGCATTAGTCCTCTCATGGAGCACCACTCGTAGCATTTCACAATTAAGGTAGAGCACATGCCTGCTTTCAGAGGTTGTCATTAACTGAGACCTCAACCAGAGACCCTGGCAACCCCCGTCCCTCCTTTCTGCCATCGTTTGTCTTCTCGTGTATTTTAAACTGGAATTCTCTGCCTTTTTATGGGCCTAGTTCTCATATCCTGCCCTGCGAAGTAGCACAGACTTGCAAGGTTAATCCTTTTTTAAATCCTCGGTGTAGAAACCCAGTTCCCCCTCCTTCCTGCTGAGGCTGTCAGGAAGGGAGGCCCGAGGGACAGAGTCAGGCGGCCTGGGTGTTAGGCTTCGCCCTCACTGCTCCCACACTGACCCTCTTTTCTCAGGGCTTCCGTTGCTCTCCGCTCTAGAATGGGGCCGGTGGGTTAGCGAGGAGCCCTGTGTGTGGTCGGCCTCGGGATGTGGTTGGAGAGGAATGAGATTATGTCTAGAAGGCTGTTTGAGTCCCTCAGAGAAGGGCACGCTCTAAATATGGAGCATGATCATGTGTCACTCAAAGAAGAGAGCCAGCACGTCCGGACACTCTCCACAGGTCACAGTAATTGCAGAGACACTTTAATAACGGAGGCAGCGAGCTTGCTGGTCAGAAGGTGCGGGCCTCAGGTGCGGGATTCCGGCTGGGGACGTGTGCGAGCTTTAATGACAGCCTAGGGCAGGGAGCCAAGCCAAACCCGGAATCCTGCCCTCGGTGCGAAGGACACGCTCGCCCCAACACCCCCAGCACATGTGCACATGCGCGTGCGTGCGCGCGCGCACACACACACACACACACACACACACACACACACACACACACACAGTGGCAGCTGGCAGGCCCTGTGTGAACGCTCACTCCCGTAGCTAGATGAGGTGCATAGCCACAGAATTCTCTTCACCATCAAGCTCAGATTCTCTCAGAAGCCTTTGCCTGTATTAAAATGTTTACTGAGACCTCTAGCCATTATGGATTAAAAGGGGAAGTGTGGGGGAGGCTGTGAAGGGGCTCCTCCCAGTTATGATTCTTTCCTGTCTTTCTGGGTAAGATTTACAAGGCCAAGGAGTGTCGGGTGGGCCCAGTGGGCTGCCATTGCTGGGAGACAATCATGAAGAGAAGAAGGGAAGTCAGAGATGGGGATCATCAGAATAATCTGTGTCACATAAGGAAGAGTAGCCAAGACAGAGACCAGGTAAGCTGGCAGGGTCTCGAAGGAGCTGCTTGGAAGAAGGGCCTAAGGCCAGTCCCCAGAGGAGGGCTGAGCCCTAGGTTACAGAATGCATCTGGGAAGATGTAGACATCACCTGGTCTGTCGTCAGCTCTTCTTCAACCGATCCCTGAGGCTATCTGACCTCCCCCTACAGACCATGCAACTCTCAACTCCCATAGCAAAGTCCTGATGTCTCTGGACTCAAGTAGGATGGGTTTAGCTCCAAACTCTACTTCTTGGGTAAAGATCTACATTCTCTAAGCTTCAGTATCTTTATCCATCAAATGGGAATAATAATGATTATCCCACAGACTTGCTTGGAGGACGGTGGCTGTACAAGTAACTTGTCTAGAATTCCAATAGTAGAAGGAGAATAACAGCAGAATCTTTTGATGTGTAGTCTTACCTATAAGGTCCTAGTGTTGTCTGAGAGCTGGATTCCTGCTCTGATAGGCTTTGCCCTAGAAAAGCAGCAGTTTAGATCTGTACTCCCTGCTCCCCCTGATGTTTACAAGGTGGATCACCTGCTGCCTGTGGTATCTTTGTAAAGCCTTTGTCTATTTTACCTGCCTTTATCCATTCACTCAGTAAATATAGGCTGTAGCTGAAGTTCCAGGGAATGAGACAGGCAATAAATAAAATAAACATGTAAAATACGTGGTGTGTTAGTAGGTACTAAGTTCCCTATGGAGCGAGGGAAGGGAAGAAAGCAGGGAAGTGTCAGACTGAGGTTATAATTTTTGAGAAAATGACCTAGAAAGGCCACACTGAGAAAGAGTCTTTTGGAAACAGACCGTAGCCTGGGAGTGACTTCTCTATTACTGACTGCTCTAAGTGCTTACTGTCTGGTGTGGCACATCTGCTCACACCTTTTACTCTGCCTAAGAGCCTGGCCTTAGACCCAAAGCACACTGAGTCAGCAGAAGGCAATAGAAAGAGGCCAGGAACTGGACCACAATCTGTGACAGCCCTTTGGCAGACGAGGGAAGGAGAGGAAGTTACACTCAGCTAAACCGCAGAAGACCTGCACATCAAAAATGGAGCGATGGCAGGGAACTTTCAGAATCCAGGCTTTTTGCTTTGCATCCTTGCTGCTCAGGGTGTGGTCTAATCAGCATTATCAGAATCACAGCTTGTTAGAAATGGCGCATTTCAGCCCCCAACCCAGACCTCCTGAAACAGACTCTGCATTTCAACAAGACACTGCATTTTAATGTGATTCATATGCATATCGAGGCTCATTTTTGTTTCTTCAAATGAGTACAGCACGCCTGTCTGCCTCATCTGTACACAGTTTATATCTGAGAGTCCTTCACTGCACTTATGGAGAATTGACCAGTTGGAGATGGAATGATGATTTATAGGGGAGAAGGGAGAGGAGCCACTACAGAAAGATATCACTGCTCCATGATCTCAGAGAACAAATCTATTTCTATAGTTGCTCTGTAGTTCTCAACACTGGGATCCCTTCTCCTGGAAGGATGGATGTCTTGGCTTTTGCTGCCATCTCCACATTCTAGCCAGAGAGATAGTAGAAGTAGGGAGGAAGACAGCGTGTTCCACCACATGTAGGATCATGACTTTGTCTCATATTCCATTAGTGATGACCTAGTTGCAGGGTCACACATAGCTGCAAGGGAGGCTGGGATATGACATCTGTAGCTGGGTGATTGGATTCCCAACTTCAACTGACTATATACCACAAAAGAAAGAGAGAGTGGATTGTGTGGTAATAACAAGCTATCTCTACCATTCTAAGGAAAGGAATCATTGAGACAAGCCGTAGGCTATGATATAGGCTGGAATAAGGACTGAAAATATACATACTCGGGTAACTCAGACCAAGATCCCATCCATCAAGGTGCTCTGAACTTCAATCAGAAGACATCTCCTAGCCCAGCTTGAATGTGCAGGGAGCTTTCATCTAAAGCACACCAAGTCGTGCTTACTGGCAGGTATCTCCTTCATGTGGCCCATGCCCATACCATAGCTGTTGTTCAATAATTTTTAGCATCACTCTACTCTTATCTCCAGAGCTTTTGTAAAGAAGGAATGGAGTTTTCTCTTACTTTATCTGACTACCCTGAGAGACTGACAGATGTAGTAGGTACAAATTATAACCTCTAATAAGTTTCAGGGCATTTTTTTCCCTCTCCATTTTACTTTAACTAATTTATGTGTCAAGGACACAAATTGTCACAGTCTATTTCCTCAACTGGAATTGCTGGGTCAAATGAAAATGTTATGTTTAACTTTGTGAGGAATCACCAAACTGATTTCCATAGCAGCTGTACTATTTTACAGTTTCACCCGCTAGCCACAAGTGTTCCAGTGTCACACGCTCACCAACATTTGTTATTTTCTGGGGGTTTTGTTGTTGTTTTAAAATTATGGCCATCCAAATAAACGCGAAGTGGTATCTTGCTGTGGTGGGACTGAAGAAGTTTTTTGTTGTCATTGTTTTTTATTTTTGTGATATTGGGGGCTGAACCCAGGGACTCCCGTATTCCACTGCCCAATTTCACAAATGTATGCAACCACACTTGGGCATAAAAGAAATAGCACATTCTCTGGGTTTTCCCAGTATATATAAAGAGTTTTGCATATTTTCAGTGATTATAGGCATAAGGCCAAGATAAGAACCAAAATGTAATTACTTAAGTGTATTAGTTGAGGTATAGTTTGGCTGCTGTAAAAAAGGACAAAATAACAGATACCAGTTATTGGGCTTGGAGTCATTTGTACAAACACCCCCTTGGGCTGTAGCTTACAAGGCGATTTAGTATCCAGATAGGCAGAGAATGGTCCCAAAGACTGTCTCCTTTCCCCATTCCTTTGGAAACACTGGGTGCAAATAGATGTTACTTTATCTGAAGATGAAATCTTACGGGGAAAAACCCACATATGGCTTATGAAAAAATCACTAAAGGAACAAAATGAACATCACTGTAAAGACTCAAAGGAATAGAAAACCTCAATTTACTACGTGAATCAGAGGAACATTTCAGAAACCCATTGAGCAATGTCAATAAAATGCAAAGAAATTCTATGAAACAAGAACAGAAAAGCATATGGCAAAAAATAGGCTAAGTGAAAAGTGACAATTGAAATATTAAGTAGGTGAAACTCAAGGAAAATAATAATAAAGCAACTTTATTTTAGTTTTCCACTGTCATTTTCCTTTGTTTTATTTTATTTTACTTTATTTTACTTTATTTTATTTTTCTGGGTGCTGGGGATCAAACTCAGGGCCTTCCAGTTGCTAGGCAAGTGCTCTACCACTTGAGCTAAATCCCCAGCCCCTTATTTTACTTTTTTAACATGAAAACTTTTAAGTGCATATAAAAAGTAGACTACTACAATATCATAACTCCCATATTCTCAGCACCCAGCTTCAATAATTTTCAACTCAATCTGGTTTCATCAAAACCTTCACCTATTCTCTATCCTCCAAGATAGCTACTTCAACCCCTTTCTCTCCCACATCTGTGCTATCTAGAAAATATATGAGAAATCTGCTCATTTCTCCCCTAGTTCTCTACTTTCACCCTAGTTCAAATTGCCTTCTTAAGCCACATGGATAATTTTTGTTTCCATTCTTGTTTTCAACCTTTTATCATAAAACATAACACAGACACAGAAGGCCACACAATACAATATAAAGATTAGGAATTCATATGAAGGAAACACTGTCTCCACCACCCAACAAGAAATGTGACTTTGTATGCCACCCCAGTGTGTCCCAGCTGTGCCTGGTGCGATCATGAACCTCATCTGCTTCTGAATTCACTTGCTAGCACTATTGTAACCGGGTGACTTAAACAACAGAAATTTATTTTTCACATGTTTGGAGGATGGAAATCTGAGATAAAGTGTCAGCAGGTTTGGTTTCTTCCATAGCCTTTCTGTTTGGCTTGCAGATGGCCACCTTCTTGCTGTTTTCCTCACATGATGCCTCTGTGTGTGTGTGTGTGTGTGTGTGTGTGTGTGTCCTAATCTTCTCTTTTTAAAAACTTACAAGTCCTATGGAATCAGGACTCGCCTTCACAAATTTATTTCACTTCCAAGCTATCTTAAAGACCTTAGCTACAACTACAGTCACATTCTGAGGTACTAAGTACTAAGACTTCATAATATGAATTCAGAGGGACCCAGTTCAGCTCATGCCACCTCCAAACCTAATCACTATCCTGATTTTTATAGTAATCACTTCTTTGTGTTTCTTTGTGGTTTTGTTAACCAAATCACGAGTTTAGTTTTCCCAGTTTTTTTTAAGGTTGAATGTCACTAAGTCTCTTCAAGGTGTCTCTGCATTATTTTCCTTAGAATTTATGTATGAAAGAAGTGGGGATGGCTGCCAAGCTGCCCGGAGGCCCCCAGGGTCAGGGTTGGGCTGACCATGGGCTCCGGGTGCAGCTCGACCTGTACTCCCCTCTGCATTTCCTAGAACCCCGCAGCTAGAGCCAGAGACTCGACTCACTTAAGTTTTATCCCTTTCGGAAGACTACCAGGGATGCTATGCTCTTTTTATCAAGAGGAGCAGAATGCCTCATTTTTGTCCTATCTATTTTGATGCTACAGCTGCTGACACTAAATGCCTAAATCCATGAACTCCTTTTGTGTTATCAAATGATGATATTCTAGTTCTGATTTTGTTTCCATTTATTAGCTTGAAAAATTTTACAAAGAGACTCTTCATATCTGTTTTTTGGTTGCTGTTATGGCTTAGATCTAGAATGTCCCCCCAAAGTCTCATGATCATAAGTGGGGCTTTTGGAAAGTGACTGGACCATGGAGCTCTATGCTCATCAGTGGGTTGGCATTGATGAGTTCAGAGCTGACTGTGTTGTTTATATGTGGGAGGTGATGTTTTCCTGGCTCCTCTCTCTCTCTCCCTCTCCCCTCTTCCTCTTCCTCTTCTTCTTCTTTTCTTCTTCCTGGCTGCCAGGGTTGAGCAGCTTTCCTCTGCCATGTCCTCTCACCATGCCATTTCTTCCTTGGCACCAACCAGCCTTGGACTGAATCCTCTGAAAACTGTGAGCCCAAAATAAACCTCTCCTCTTTTAAGATGCAAGTATTGGTATTTTGTCCCACCAAAAGGAAAGTGATTAATACAGTTGCCAAAGTAAGTTTATGTAAGAGATATGGACAAATGCTTAATTTTTTCTTTTTATTTACTGAGTTTTCAAAACAATAAATTTGTTCCCTGTCATCTTCAAGTCATCGACTAGTTTCCTTTTCTAAAGTTAAATATTGCTAGAAACATATGCATTTAAACATTTTTGTCAGTTTTCAATCCAATGTAATTATTATTTTTCTTAAAGCTCATTTTTCCCTTCCTAGGTCAATGGGAGCCTCTTTACATTGGTCCTTGAATACTGTTGACATGATCCCGGAGTCTTGGATAGTTTCTTCACTATTTGGGTGATAAGATCCTCCAGGCTCATCTTACACATTTTCTGCCTCGGACTTAGTACCAATATTCATCCAAGGAATCTCAATTTCTATTAGTGGAAAATGTCCAGGATGAAAGATTGGGCACTAGGGCTGCTCATTGATCACCTGTGGCTGTTGTTTCCATAGCATTTTAGTTGACAAAATATGGCATCTGCTCCTGCTAACACGTCAATATTGATTCTGGATTCAGGCTTTTATTTAACTTCTTCTACATTACACATCTGGCTTTTTGCTCCATATTAATAGTCTTATGTTGTTTCTCAAGGACATGGTGCATGCCGGGGTAAGAATACACCACAGCTACTAAGGCCTAGTCCCACACTGCACACACAACCATTTCAGAATAACAATAGGAATGTTACCACCACCAAATCTGATTACTGAAAGAAATTAAATATATTTGCTTCTGTTATCCCCCTTTTCTCCCCATTTCTTATGACTGGTAGATCAGCTTCACTGATCTAACAGAAGCATAATACACACAAACTTCACTGAAGTATAATATACACAAAATAACTTTCATCCACTTAAAGTATTCAGCTTAATGAGTTTTGGCAAGTATATATAGCATGTTATACCACATGTATTATGTGTAGGCACTACAGAATATTAGGTACCACAGATGTGTGTGTTACATATGATACATGTAACCACAATCATTGCTGAATATTCCTAACATCAAACAAACAAACAAAAAACTCTCTTCTCACTTCTTTGCAGTCAATAGTCTCTTTCCTCCCCCTTTTGGTCCCTAACAGCCAAGATCTTCTTTGTGTCACTATTATTTTCCTCTTATGGAATTTTGTATAAATATCATCATAGTTGTAACCTCTTTTGTCTGGCTTTTTTCACCTGGCAGAGTGCTTTTGACATTTACTCATGCTGTTGTGTGTATCTGTAGCTTACTCATTTTTATGGCTGAGTAATATTTTGTTGTAGGGATATATCATTATTTATTTTTATTCACCCAGCAATTGGCATCTAGACTGTATTTGGTTTGAACTATTATGAATAAAACTGCTGTCATAATTTACATACAAATTTATGACATGCTTTAATTTCTCTTGAGTAAATACCTAGGAAAAGAACTGCTGGATCATTTGATAAGCTTATGCTTTACTTTGTAAGAAAATGACACTTTACTTCATAAAGTATCTGGATTATTTTACATTTTGAGCAGCAACATATGAGAATTCCTATTTGTCCTCATCCTTGCTAACATTCACTATTTGTAATTTTAGCCATTCTCTCAGATGTGTAGTATTATCTCATTTTTCTTTTGTTTCACTTCCCTAATGATCGATATTATAGGTATATTATATATGAAACAAATATCTTTAGTAATGTGTCTTGAAAATTTTGCCCTTTTAAAATTGTCTTATTGAGTCGTAAGAGTTCTTTATATATTGTACATACTAGTCCTTTATCAAACATAAATTTTTCAAATAATATCTTTCGGTCTATTACTTGTATTTCTATTTTTAAAAGTATCTTTTGAAGCACAAATGTTTTTAATTTACTAATCATTTCTTTCATGTTTTGTACTTATTGTCTCCTATGTAAGAAATCTTTTCCTAAACTAAGGTAATGGTGATTCTGACTCAATCATTCCGGGGGTGTAGCTCAGTGGTAGAACACTTACCTAGCATATGCAAGGCCCTATGTCAGTCACTTGCAACACACACACACACACACACACACACACACACACACACACACAGCAAGAGTGTTCCTGGCCCCTGAACCTCTCGACTTCCTTTCTTGCCATGTGATCTCCTCTGTACTCACGCATGCCATTGTAACGCCATCAACCATAAGGCCCTCACAGGGCCAAGCAGAATACAGCATTGTGCTCTTCAATCTCTAGAGTCATGAGTTAAATAAACCTCTTTTGTCCCCAGGCTACTCAGCCCCAGTTGTGTTTTGGTTTTTTTTTAAAGCAGCAATGAGTGGACTGAGACACTCTGTCTTCCAATTATTTTTTTATAACCAGGAAATCTCTATTGTTGAAATGAAATATTTCCTGTGAGAGCATATTTCACTCTTAAAAAATTAATATTGGTAAATTGTGGGGTTTTGCTATACCCAGGCAAAACTGTAACATCCGTTGTGCAGAGAGCAGAGGCACCAGGAAAGGTGATGAGCACCTCTGCTGTCCAGGACGATCCAGGGCTCCTCTTCTGTAGGGTCTTCTGGCCTTGAGCTCCTCGGTCCCTGAGTGGACAGAGTCAGTGTTGTTGGCATAGGAAACTGCTTGCATTCGTCTGCTAGGGTCGCTGGAACAAATACTGCAGATGAGGTAGTCTGAACAACAGAAGTGTATTCCCATTTCTGGGGCTAACAGTCTAAGATCCGGGCTCAGGGAAGATTGGTTTCTCCTGAGGCCTCTTTCCTTGGTTTGTAAATGGTCGCCTTCTCTCTGTGTCTCCACATAGTCTTCCCTCTGTGTCTGTCTGTGTCCTAATCTTTACTTATGTGGACACCAGCCACACTGGATCAGGGACCACTCCTTAATCTACTTTAATGATTTCACTTTAATACCCTCTATAAAGATCTGTCTCCACCTACAGTCACATTCCGAAGTCCCTGGAAGTCAGCATTTCAGCACATGAATCTGGAGAGACAGGATTCAACCTCTCACACTGCTCACTGTACGTGGCGGTCACAATTTTCCCTTTCAGAGATAATGGTAGTATAGTAGAAAATGGCTCTTTACTCAAGGTCACTCAACTTCCCTCAGGAAGCCTTCAATTAAATGGACTTAAATTCTCCAACCCCAAGTTTCCCAACCACAGAAGTCAAGGCTGACACCTCCATCTTTGCTGTGGTGGTTGCTGCTGCCGGCCTGATGGTTCTGCTGTAATCTCCCATGATTCCCTCCAGCCTGTTATCCTGTGGCCAACCCTGCCTGCTCAGTGGCCCTGTGATTCTGGCTTCCTTTTCATCATCTTACAACTGAACTTTAGACTCTAGATCTCTTGTCCTAACTCTCCTAGCTGCAGAGTAATATGATTCTGTCTTGCAAATCATTCTTTCCCCCTCCTTTTCTTTCTTGCTGTGGCCAAGAAGGAAGGGAGGCCGAATGGGCCTATTTTCAGCAAACAATATATTGGTCTGGTTACTCTTAAATTGTGCTTTCAGATGATAGAGAAGTTTGCCTGCTACCCTAGGCTGAGTGTTATCAACTTTTATTTGCATATAAGAAAACCCGGAGCAATTGTGAAAGAAAACAGGCAAATGAGAACAGGTTTGTTTACAACTGCAGACATAGCTCACATTTGCCTTCCACAAAAGGCCAAAATGCAGCTTTTGCTCGTGTTTGTAGGTGGTAATCTAGGCATGGCTCCTTACATTGTCATCAAGCTGAAGGTTATACATTCAGGGAGGCTTCTTTAAGAAAGAGAATGCAAAAAGTGTATTGCTTTTTGCCAACATTACAAAACCTGTGAGCTTGCATAAATTGCTAGCCTGCCGCCCCTTCCCCCACCCCATATGTATGACACAGCCCCTGGGGGCCTTAGAGCAGGCTATGCAAGCCAGAGACCCCAAAGCTTGTGTTTCATTAACTTCATAGTAAATACGCTTCTAATTATAATGAACTCCTTCATGCTTACTTGTTTATCGTTTGTCTCCCATGCCAGTACTGTATTCATCACGCATAGCCTATATTCCTAGCCCAGTTCTTGTCTGTAGTAGGCAGTCTATAAATATTTGTTAAATGAAATTAAATGCTAGAAGCCAGGAAGGAAGAATGAATGATTATGGTGACTGGTGTCCCATAAGTACCCAGATACAATTATGCCCACATAACATACAGATAGCTGAGCTGTTTGAGGTAGTCAACAAACATCCTTGGACAGGACATTCCAAGGCCACTCAGGGAATCCCGCCCATGGGGCTGGCTCCTCCCCGGTCTCTCTCCCTGGGCTCCCGCAGCAGCTGAGGCCATCCCCTTACTGCACGTGTCCCAGATGTTCCCTGGAGCTCTGACAGTCCTCCGCCTGAGGCCCCCAGATGCAGGGGCATTAGCCGGGTCCAGAGCTGGGTGACCTTTGGAAAACACTTCAAGGCGTTGTCTTTGTTCCAGACTTGCCAGCAGAAGACATGATAATGAGTGACCTTTTCCTAAGGACACTGAGAGCTGTCACTGGTGCAAGGCCTACAGTGCCACAGAGAAAAACCTCCTTTCCCTCTGAGTTTAAAACAGCTCCTGACATCCCACCCCGGAATGCTAGGAGGCAGGAGCCATCGGCAGCAGCGGTAATTCGACAGCAGCAAACTCTGGATCAATTCTCAATGAGAACACAATCTCGCTTTTTAAAAGGTGGGTCATCAGCAGACCCCATCTGAGAGCAGAGTAGTGTCTTCGCCTGTACCTCACGGCACTTGGTGGGGCTCCAAGCACATCCCTGAAATGCTAATACTGCATTTCTATCTTTTGTCTCTCCGCCTTAGGCAACTTTGCTTTGATGGTTTCAGGATTTGGACATGAGAGCTGGGGTTAGGACCTTAATCAGGACATGGTATTAGGCATATTTAGAAAAGCCAGAGTTATAAGAGGAAGAAATGTAATAATAGGGATTTAGAGATTAAAGCAATTTAGGAAAGAGAATGCAAACAAAAGTAATAGAAATGAAACTTGACGTGGATCTTGATGAAATGCCGCAGTGCAAAGCATGATACGTGAGAAGCCTCCTGCACTCTTCTGACAGGGCCCTGCCGGACAGCCCAGATGCTGCCACATGGCTTCTGATCTCTGAATCCTGGGTTTGAACCTCGCCTCTGTCTCTTAATTGGACAATTGTGTTAGCTTATCTACTCTGTTTTAGGCTATTTTCTGTTGCTATAATAGAATGTACCTGATACAGGGTGACCGATAAAGAAAAAAATATCTACCTGCATTCATAGTTCATTAAGCTCAAAAGCGCGAGATCTGGCAAACCATCCAGAAGATGCATGTGTTGCTCCAACTCCTGGCAGAAGGTGAAGAGCAAGTGGGCATATGAAGGAGAGAAAAAGGGGCTCAGGCCTCAGGATAGCTCACCCATTCCCACGGGACAAAAAATAACCCATTCATGCGGTCTTTGCCCCACGACCCAAGACCTCTCACTAAATCCCACCTCACAGCACTGCTGCATGGAACACCAAACCTTAATAAGAACTTTGGTGAAGACAAGCCATATTGAGAGCCTTATTTTCCCCACCTACAAACAGGGGACAGTGAGACTATGTACCTCATAGATATTATGAGATAAAATGCAAATATTGCTTAACCGTTCCTGGTCCTTAATTAGCACTCAGCAACAACATTTGCTAATGATCACCTGGCAAATGCAGCACATTTAGAAGTCAGTCAAGTCCACCAGGCAGAGAGAAAGGTGCTTCACAGGGGTGGGCTCTGGCTAGTCCTGCTTCAATGCATGCGGCAAGCAAGGGGCAGGACACTTGAGTGAAAAGTGTTCGATATCCTTTTCCGATCCAGAGAAAACAGCGTTAGGTGACTGGTGACTTCAGAAGACAACAAAGAAACTAGTTGTAGAATAGTAATAAAAAGAAAACTGAAAGGAGGGAAGAGTGAAGGAGGGAAAGGGAGAGAGGGAGGGAGAAAAAATGAACTTGGGAAATGTTTGCTTACACAGCAGGATGAGATAAGGGTCATCCGCTGGTGAAAAGCACGACAGTAGTGAAAGGAAGGTTCCAAAGAGAAGGTGTGTGTCCAGGAAGACCTGGACAGAAAGTTAACCTCTTGGATTCTGGGGACACTGGTCAGTCTGCTTGACAAGCTGGGCAGCTTTTGATAGCATCCTGCTGAAGGACAGAGGAGCCACGTCAATGAATCCGGTTGGGCATCACTGCTCCAGAACCTGTCTGAAATAAACTGTGTTTCAAGTAGGCTTAGCAACTAATAACACAGGATATCTAGTTAAATAGGAATGTCAGAAAAAAAAAAAACAACAAATAATTTTTAGTGTAAGCATGTCCTGTTTAATATTTGGGATATATTCGTACTAAGAAAGTATGCATTGTCTATTTGAAATTCAAACTTAACTGGCTGTCCTATATTTGATCTTTCAATCTTAATCTTGGGAGCTCTACTAATGTCTCTATTAGTATGATACAAAATAAAATCTATTTTTTAAAATGGTAAGACTTCTCCCTACCTAGAAGCAAGAGTAAGTGATGTCTGCTAAGTGCTTTCTCCCTGCGCACTACCTCACACGCTCCATCTTGTGCAGTCTTCGCAAGCCTTTATTACAGTTGAGGAAACTAACTTTCTGAAAAGCTCAGAATGTTCTTTATGGGAAAAGACTAACTGCTCTTCAAGGCGGCACATGAATTAAACGACCCCAGAGTTCACACTCACAGCGCCCCTTGGTTTGTCTTCCTGTACATCAAGCCCTGAAGGATAGACTCTCCACTGACCACCTGAACCTTTACCCAGAGCTGCTCGGGCCACAGAGCAAGACTGTGTATGGCACAGGTCCCTTCTTGTCCCTTCCATAGACTTACTGCCACCCTAGGGGTCCTACCCTCCCCTAGGTGGGCCCTTCTGCCTGATACCACGCTGCGGCTCACTGCGAGCTCTGAGGAGTGAGCTGTATCCCCCACCCACTTCCATCTTCTCCATGTAGAAAGCACCATGGCCTTCCTGAGGCCTAAGAGTCCTGGTTGAGGGACAGCCTTCCTCATAGTTTCTTTCTGATAGTCCTGCCTTCTCCTCATTAGCGCTCGTCTGGGACATTCACATAGGTGAGTTGTCCTGCCTCTCTGTCCCTTCTTAGGTCTTACAAGCTACACTTCCTCTACCTTCAGCATGTCAGTACAGGGTTTCTGCTGCCCAAGCAGATGAGATAAGGGTGACCCACTTCTTGAGAGATAAGAACCGTGACGTTAGTAAATGGCTAGATCCTTCTTGCATTTAATCTCGGATTTGAATGACCCATCTGTGAAATCATCATCTCCCATCTTTCTGATACCTAATTTTCTGCCCTGTTGGAAAGGGAGTAGGGTTTTGCAGGCTGCAATACAAACTTCACTGAAAAAACCACAGGCAGACTATGGATAGTAGTGGGTTTGGAACTACCAATTAAAATAAGGAAGCCACAGCTGAGACAGGAAATATTCTCAGGTGCAGGGTCTTGTGGGTTGTCATTTGGGGAAAAATGGCCAGTGATGTATTAGGGCACCTACGGACGAGCATTTGGTCCAGCACAAGAGGCAGCTGGTGTGTACACATGTATGTGGCGAGAAAATTGTCTGGTAGATCTTAGGTAGGTAGATTCTTCAGAGTATCTATTCTTAGGCTGAATGCCCACGGGTAGGAAAGCTGCCTCCCAGATTGAAATGGAAGGCAGCGCCAGTGCCTGGAGTTCATGTTCCTCATGTACTCACTCCCCGTCATTCAGCTTTTCATGTTTCCAGATGCCTTGTTCTTCCTGGGCATCAAGTTCATTTTTCAGGAGTTGCTAAGCCGAGTTCTAAAACTTGACCTTTATACTTACAATAAGGAGGTTCACTCTCTAATCCTGTACAAATCTGGAAAGAGCAAATAATTCTCGTACATTAAAAGCATCATATGGCCCATTTTCTTCACATGAAATAGACAAAGACCCAAGCGCAGGTAGAGATTCAAGTCTTTTTCAGAGAACAGTTTTGCCAGCAGCAAATTGTATTAGTGAAAATCATCTGTTCGGAGAGGGGCAGGGAGAGAAGAATGTGGCCCCACTGGCTGTGTGACCTCCATTTGCCACACCGCCACCAGCAGGCCCAGTCACGAGGCCGGAAAGCTGAGGCCAAGCACCTGTCTCGTGGCTAGGCTTCCACAGAGGGCAGGAGACACTGGCTGCAGCAACAGGGTCATTTAGTTCAGCCAAAGCGTAACTCACTTCCAAAAGACTATTTTTGTTTTGATTTTTAATCAAAATTACTTCAGCATTATATACATATTTTTAAATATCAGACCAAGGAGTTGAATGCCAGCAGTGCTCAGAAAGTCCAAACTTTTCCATGGTCAGCTGCTGGCCTGACAGTACTTGTTCACCTCAGGAGTTTATGTCATATTTTCAAAAGGGACCGAAGGGACCCAAGGGAAGAAATGCATATACCTGGATTGGGACATAGTGTTTGAGTCAGGATAACTTAGGTTTAAATTCAAGATCTGTAATGACTTCACACTGAAACAAGATCAGAGATACTTTCTTCCATGATTGTGGTTATTTTAATCCCTCTAGGAAAAGTCAAATATTAAGTCACCCACTTTTCCTTTTCTTTCAGTTTTGATGACGTGAGCAGGTTGATGGGCCTCAAAATCATGAAATGACTCCAGGAAAGGTCGACATGAAAACGTGGCGGCACTGAAGAAAGCGCAGTCGCGGATGATATCATCCTGGTTGGCCTTTCCGCAGCCTCGCCAACTCTTTCTCCAACTCAAGTGAAAACAAGATTCAATTCACTTAGGATTAAATTGATGGAAAATAGTATAGCCATATTGACTTACTCAAGATTAAACGCACTGGAAAGAAATAACTATAATCTGGAAATTGTAACGTGGAAAGAAACACTGAAGGGGAGTTAGGGTGCAATTTGGAAAGAAAACGCGGTAATCACATAAACAGGAGACCCAAGTGGAATATTGAGGAAGAAAATGCAGGGAGATTTTGAAATGATGTATGACCACACTCGCCAGCACCGAGCAGGGGGAACAAGCGGCGCATACAGCTGACCAAACAATATGCTTCACAAAGAGGGGAAGGGCGGGGAAGGGCCCTGGACTGCTTGGGATCCGCTCTGGGCTGGTGAACTTGGACTTCTCCAGACCATCTGATTGGCCCGGCCTTGCAGGGAGTACTAAGACCCGGAAGCAAATAGTTTGTGAGGGACACAGACATTTCAATTAATGGGGCAGGACTCACCCGCAGTGTGACATTGTCCCTAGGTGATGCTCGGGTGCGGGGTGGCTCACGGACCTTACAGAAGAAGGATTGCTTTAATTGTGGAGATGACACACTGACTTTTTTGTTTAGAGGGTAGAAATGAGCTAGAATTGAACAAAACAGGACGAAAGATTAAGGTAGCCCCTGACCTGCTTTGGATGCCCCAAACACTGAATACAGAAGGGAAATGAGAGGGAAAATGAGCCTTTACTGAATGCCAGAAGCTCTGATGCCTGGCCTCCCTCAATCCTGACAGCTGCCTCGACATAACAGCTATAATCCCCCTTTCCAAAAAGGACAGTAAAACCCAGGAAGAGTGTGACAGGCCACTTTGTCACCTTACTGCACCACCGTGTGCCCACGTATTTAGTCGAGAATATTCTTGGTGTTTCTGGGAGGCTGTTTCAGATGGATCGAACAGGTAACTCAGCCGACTTGGCAGAGCAGACCGCCCTCCCGAGTCTGGCCAGGCCGCCTCCAGTCAGCTGAAGACGTGAGCAGAGCAGAATGACCAGCCCTGCCCCATCTGGAGAAGATTCTGCCTGCCCGCCACCTCTGAGCGTCAGCTTTTTCCTGCCTTTGGACTTGAACCAGCCAGCCTTGGGACTGGAATTTACAGCACTGGCTATCCTCTCTCCCAGACCTCAGAGTCTGGAGTGGAACTGAACCATCAGCTTTCCTTGTCAGCCTCCAAAAATCACGTACTATACCTACCTCCATGCTGGCACCTCCACCTGTCCCATACTGGTACCTGTACCTGTACTTATACCTGTATCTGTGTCTACATTAGTATATCTCTCAACACACCCTACTACCTCTGTTTCCCCAGACACCCCAACAGACACACAGTCATTCAGGTGCCCAGGGTGACACAGCCTGTGAAGGGCAGAGCCAGAATTCCAGCCCTGGCCAGTCCAACTCACTCTAAACTCAGGCTGGAATGTGAATAGATGATAACAGATATCCAGCTGAGAGCAATTCTCAACTTGTATGATTCCAGCTAGTGGCAGGGCAAAGCCATAAATATCAGAATACTGAGACTAAATTGAACAAACAAAGACACCGAAAGCGACTAAAAGGTGTAGCCCCTCCTGGAATTTCCCCAGTGTTTGCCTACTCTGACATGTGATCTTGAACAACTCTCTTATTCACCACTTCTTAAGCTTCTCCTACTATCAGACACCTCACATGCACCCGGTATTTGTCATAACGTTGCAAGGCGGGCATTACTGTTCAGTGTTGTGCATACAGTCACAAAGCAGAGATAGGATTCAGGTCCAGGTCTCCCCGCCTAGCCCACACCCTTTCCCAGAAGTCTGGCCTGCACTTCGGGAGTGTAGCCTCCAAGCATTGCCCCCCGAGGTTTAGTAGCTTCTGACACCCTTTGCTAGGATAATAAATTGTTGAATATGTTAGACTATAACTGTTGTGTAATTTTCTAAGATAAATCCTGGATTATGTTCAGATTTATGATTGCAGTCACAAGTAGGTGAAAAATCTGGCTACAGAAATAAAAAGAAAAAGGAAGGTAATATCAAATCTAAGCTCTGCATAGCAAGTTGGGCTAAATAAGCATTTGCTAATAATAACTTTTCTCATGGGAGTTAACAAGCATAGGTTCTGAACATAGAAAATAAGTAACCATTTGAAGTATTGGGCCCTCCTATGGAGGCCATGATCCGATAACTTGAAGTGTTTCTTTTGCTTTCGTCTTTGCTACAAGCTTCATAAGGACCTAGGATGGGGGAGGCAGGGAATGGTCCCTAGTGGGGAACAGAATAAAATTATTATAGTAAAATGTGCTGCATATATACCTTTTTTCACAGAATCTAAAATGATGATAATATAAGCTGTGGTATTCAATATTATTTTATATATCCCCAAAAGAGAAAAAATGCAGGGAAGTATAGTTGGAGTGCCAATTTGATTTCAGAGGTATTAAAATGAGGGGAAAAAGGTGTCTTCAGAGTATGTAAATATGGGCCTGGGGTATCGTTCTCTGTAAAAGCATGGGTTTAGCATGGACAAGGCCCAGGGTTTGAACCCTGGTACCGTAAACAAAAATAAATCATATATATATAATAAACACTCATTAATGTTCTCATTCAAGACCAAATATCAGAACAAGTGTTTAGATGACAGTCTGAGTTAAATTTAGTCAACCTCTAACTTCTGCACGTCAATATCAGCCTCATTTTGACACAATTCTTACATATAAGGAAAACAGGGACCATATTTTTCCAGTGAAAATATTTTCAACTATGTTTTCAACTGTGTGGCACAAAACAAAGATGTTTCAAATACAAATCTGTTCTAAGTTTGTATGTGTCAGTTCCTATAAGATTTTGTAAAGAAACTTAAAACAAATTTGTATTTTTTTGTCTCTTTGCCTTTTCTTTTTCTATTCACCGTCAGCTTGTGCTTTAAAAGAAAAAAAAAAAACTCTTCCTTCATTGAAAAATGAAAACTGTATTGACCACCTCCAAAACAGCTGTTTCTATAGGTCATTCTTGTTCACCACCATCATTCTAATCTCCCATCATAGCTTTGAGTGTCTGAAATGTCAACATTATATGTCAGGAATTTCAAAAGCACAGGTTTCTACAATTTGACCCTGCAGTTTGGAGACAGCAGTATGTGCTTCATAAGAGAGTAGGTACCTTTCACCCTTGTTCCAAGTCAGGGGTGGGCTTCCCTGACTCGGGGGCTTGACCTGCTTCTAGGGGGTCTCGAACACTGTTCTCCACCCACCTTGGAAATACTCTCCTAGGAAGTACTTGGCTGTTGTGTTTACAAACATTTTGATGAGAAAATGTTAGAAAGAAGTTTGGTTAAGTTAAATTACGGGAAAGGAGAGTAAATGAGTATTACTTCTTGGCAGAATATGTAGTTATTGTAAGTTATCCAACATGGCAGTTGTTCAAAACTTCATAAGCTGTATTTCCCAAAGGAAAGAGCTTCCCATCCTGGGTCCCCAGGCGTCTGTAGCATCACCTTCTCGACCAGCTCTCCTACCATTTGTGGGTGTGCAAGTCAAAGGCCCTCAGCATAATACTTCTTCACTATGTCACAGTTGTTGGATGAGATCCCCAGAAAAGATATAATGCTTTGTGAATCCTCAGGTTATTCATTCAGCAAGTCACATATTGAGCGGCTACTATTTGCTAGACACACTTCTAGGCACTGGGATTTGGCAGAATTGAAAAATGAAAAACCTTCACCCTCTTGGGACATTTTCTAGTAAGAAGAGAGAGAACATAAGCAAATAAACCAGTAAAGATCCAATGTAATATGTGGTAGTAAGTGCTACAGAAGAAAAAGAAGAAGAAAGCAGGATGAGAGAGCTAGGAGGGTGGCATTCCGTCTTAGGGGTGGCTTCAGGAGGGGCGTGGTCAGAGAAGACTTCATTAATTCAAACTCCTGAGTAGAGAGCCAAAGGAAGTGATATGTGGGAGAAGAACATTCCAGAGGGACGCAGCAAGCACAAAGCCCCTCATCCGACCCATGGATTAGAAACAGCAACTCAGGGCGGCACAGATTTCATACACGACATATATTAAAGCTTTAAAAAACCACTTATGAGGATTCAAAAAGTTTTTTACAAGGGAAAGTGAACTAATGTAGGTGTTCTAAATTTTAGAAGTTGAACTTCATTTAATAAGTAAATCTTGACTTTTTTAAAGCCCACTAGTCCCAAAATAATATTAAAGTAACATATAAGCACAAACTGTTGTAAAGTAAGTAAAAAGAAAATATTTTATTACACAGATCTCTAATTTGTAAATATGAGTGGAATATTAGAAATTTTACCTGCAGCATGACCTCTTTGATGTAGTCAGGATAATCGTATTTTTACTAATACGTGTTTATAACAGGGTTGGCAAACCACAGCCTGTGGGCCAAATCTGCTCCACCATCTGTTTTTGTATTGCCTGCTAGTTAAGAATGGTTTTTACATTTTTAAATGTTTGGGAGAAAAAACAGAAAAAGAGCTATAATTCATGATGTGGAAATTTTATGAAATTCAGATTTAATTGGAACTTAGTCACTCCCATTTAGTTACTGTAGGCCATGGCTGCTTTAGTGCTACAGAAGCAAACTTGAGTAGTTGTGAGACACTGTAAGGCCCACATACCTAATATGGTTACTATCGGCTGACTTTGCTTCTGAGCAACCCACTCACTTTCACACATACCAGCATGGATGCCCTGTGCATTCTACTACACTTCCCTTTGAGAAGCAGCTTTATTTCACAAGAAAGAATATATATATATAATATATATATAAAGTGCAAAAATCATCTATTTTAGATATACAATTCAGTGAGATTTGGTGAACGTGACAGGCACAAAATAACCACCATAATAAATACACAGGAAAATTTTTCATTGGTATGGAACTTTCTTTTTGGCCTCTGTTGTTAGTCTCTTCTCTGTCTCTTGGCAACCACTAATCTGCTTTATGTTACTAGGTTTCTGCCCTTTCTAGAATATTACATAGATCTAATATATAAAATACTGGATACAATGGAGTGATATAAATATAATAATAGGATTATACTTAATAGAAGTATAGTCTTTCATGTCCAGGCTCTTTACTTAGCATGATGCAGTATTAGACTGAGCATCATTAGTTCATTCTTTATTGTTGAATGTTATTCTATTGTATGGATATACCACAATTTGCTTATTCATTCACGCATTGATGTACATTTTGGTTATTTCTACTTTGGAGCTCTTATTCATGAAACCTGAATTGAACACCAGGTATAAGTCTTTGCGTGGACACATGTTTTCATTTCTCTGGGGTGATCCTTAGGAATGGAATTACTGGGTTGTAGAATAAGAGTATGTTGCAGAATTTTAAAGTTGCTAACTTCTTTTTCAAGTTGACTACTATTTTGAATTCCTAGCTACAACATATGCGAGTAACAGTTGCTCCACACTTTTGCCAATGCTTAATATTACTGGTCTTTTTAGTTTTAGGTATTCTGATGAGTGTATGGTGGTGATTTGGAGTCGCAGTTCACTAGTAACTGAGAAATTTTCACTATTTCATGTGTCTGTCTGCCATTCACATGGAGTTATGTATGGCTTGCTGACAGGGATATATGCTGACAAATGTGCTTGTGGGTCATTTCATTGTTATGTGAATGTTGTAGCATGTACTGACACAGCTACAATGTCATTGGGCAACATAATCCGTGGGACAGCATTTCCCTGAGCACTGTTAATGGTGTAGAACTGGATCTTTCTTGATGAAGTATCTGTTCCACAATTTTGCCAAATTTTTTACTTGGTTGATTGTCTTCTGTTTGCTGAGTTGAAATATATACAATGCATAGAAGGGTTGTAGCTGACATGTTTTTGTATATACTTTCTTGGAACTCACATATTGTCTTTTTGTTTTCTTAATGTTGCCTTTGGAAGAGCAAACATTTTTAATTTAAAGAAGTCCAGTTTAACACTTTTTCTTTTATATTTTATGCTTTTGAGTCTCCTATTTAAAATTTTATCTAAGCCCGAATCATTAAGCATTTCTCTAGGTTTTCTTCTAGAATTTCGTAGTGTTGTATCTTACACACAGATCTATGATCTACTCTGAATTCATTTTGTATACAATTTTAGATAGATGAGAATTTTGTATTTTGGCCCCAGTTAGGACCTACAGGGACAATGTCAAATAAGAGTAGTGAGAGTAGGTATTCTCACTTGGATGGGAATGGTGTGATACATAGGTGTATTAAAAAATTAGGGGGATAAAGACTAACATCAGGCTTAGCCTATGTCTTCTCCTGGCTCTACCTGTGTCTGTGTTGGCATCAATCTTAGGGAAAATGTTTCTGTGCCTTCACCCCCGGACAACAGTTCCAGGCACACAACTCAGTCTTCAGTCTAGTGCAGTGTTTCCCAACTGTTGACAATTTTCCTTTCTACCGTGCCACCCTGATGCCTGTGGGCATTTAGCAGTATCAAGAGGTCTTTCTGATTGTCAAAACTTGGAAAGAGGGGTGGTTTCTATTAGTAACTAGTAGTTAAAGACAGAAATGATGTTAAATGTTCCACAGTGTACAGGACACTTCCCACGATGAAGGGCTCTTGAGACATTTGGGTACATTAATGTCAATAATCGAGAAATGGCATAGTGAAAAGAGTTTCTTCTACTCAAGAGTTTTAACCTAAATTCCAGGATGATTCTCATGGGGACAAGAGTCCCATGCTCATCTCCAAATCAATCACTATGGCCAAAGGGTCAAATGTATCAGTACACTAACTAGGTTTGGGCCACATGCTAACTGCTAGTGCTGGGACTGAGTTGACATTGCATCTACCCAAACCACATGAACTATGTACCCGGCAGTGGACAGTTTGTCAAAATTTAAAGTCTGACATGACAGGAAGGGGGAAAGATGCTGAGCAGACTAAAAATAAACAAATAAATAAATAAACCCAAAACAAAAACAGGCGTTCAAGAGATCACAACTTGGGAGAGGAGACAGGCAACAGAGTCAAGGGATGAGGGTTAAAGTCCCAGTAGGAGCTGGGAAATGGAGACAGGCTGGTCCTCTGGCCCAACCCACACAGGAAGGCCAGAGGGGTTCTCTGACAGTAGGGGATCACCTTGGGGTGCAACAGCTATGGGACCAGTTAACAACAGAAGTTCACGCCCAGCCTGACTGCCATCAGAGGGAGCCGGAAGGGACAGGGCTGTCGGACTCTGGGAATTAGCTCTGCAGCAGGAGAGATGGAGGTGGCCTGCAGAGGGCTTTCATGGCTCCAGATCTACAGATACTAGAGGAACGCTGACACCTCAGGTCCTCAGACCCAACCCTAGGGCACTGGGCATTTCTTGCTGGCATCCTCGTGGAGGGTGTCTTTTTGCTGATGAATTACTAATATCAATTATCTTTGGGGTATCTTCAAAAGCTGGTGCTGTTGTGTTCTGCATGATTATATTTCAAACTTCTTTTCTTTTTGTCCTGTAGAGAAAAGAGGCCACACCACATTTCCAATGGGCTCTATGTAAACACGATACTTAAGTGATTGCTCTGTGCCAGCCTCTACATTTCTTTCGTTTGCTATTTTCCCACAAAAGGCATTCTATGGAGGAAAAGCTCTGATCAAAAATCCATAAGGTGGGCTGGGGACTTAGTGCAGTGGTTAGAGCGCTTGACTAGCAAGCACAAGGCCCTGAGTTCAAACCCCAGGACCAAAACAAAAAAGAAAAATCCATAAGGTAATAATACCTCCTCTCTTCAATGCTTCTCCATGTAAACAGTTAATAAACCTTCAGAAAGCCCTATAAAATGGTGTTATTGCACACATGCACACAGAACATAATAATATGCTTGTGTGCAGGAGGAACAAGTGATTTTTTTTAATCAAAACTAGTTAGACAACTCTACGATTTTGGGATCCATCTAGATGAAAAATATTGCAGAAATGTGAGATTACCACCAATTCTTAATGGATATTTCTGACCTGAAAGGGACTGAGGGACAAATAAATTTGTGTAATGAAGTTTTGATCTTGATGCTGGCAAAATAGGCTTCTACAATTGTTCATTTTCTTTCTGGTTTCCAGGGAGATTGGGTTTTTGAATAAGGGAGCAATATGGAATCAATTTACCAGGTGTACACGGGGACACAGCAAGATGGGTCCTGCCCAAGATTATCACTGTATAAAAGAAACCTCAAAAGCAATTTTCCACTTATCTTTCCCTACAATAGAAAAGCAGAGGTTGTGGGAACGTTTGAAGAGTTAAAATAGGTTAAGTGGATTAGTATAATTCTCTGATGATTTATGAAGTTTCAGAGATAGAAGTTTTTGGAAAGTATTCATTAACAAACCTCAGAAACACAAGCATCTCACCGGCTGAGGGCAACTGTAAGTTCAGTTAGGCATTGTGTGCCCACTTTTTTATTTCTGCAATTTTTAAAAAAGTTTACCCTCAATTTTCAAGCCCAACCTATGTTTGCCACAAATAAGAATTTGAAAAAGAACACATCAACAACAGAAAGAATTTGAGGAGAAAAATGCCCACTGCTGTTCCTTGTAGTTCTTTTTTTGTCTTTTCTTAATGTATGTTTGATCTTGTCTTTGACCTCTCTGCTTCCACTCCCATGAGCGCTATCTCGATTTTCTTCTTTCTGTAAAAACTTGAAATGCACTGTTGATAATACAACTATGTTACCTTAGTAAAGAAATAGGCAGAGACATATGTCCACAAGTCCTTGATACTCAAAGACAGCGGCTAAATCTGCAAAGTAAGACCAGGGTGTTTGTCATTCCTGTTTGTTACTTCCACATGGCAGCATCTCAGGCAAGGGAGCCTAGAACAGAGAGCCAGGCAGCCTGCTGGCTGAGTTTCTTTATTGGTCTCTGCAAAAATGAGGATTCTTACAGTGAGGGTTAACAACTCACTCTAGGAGGACAAAGGAGTAGGGTATCTGTGCTGCTGTATGACAAATGCACAAAGAGTTTAACCCTTCGAGGGTTAACCCTTGCATTTCTCTCCCCGCCACTCTTCCTGTGGGCGGTTCTTTTTCTCAAACCCAGCTTCTCCTTGAGGCTGAAACATTGGCTGTCCAGTACTCGACAGCCTTCTCACTAGAAAGGACTCTCTCTGTCTCTGTCTCTGTCTCTCTGTCTCTGTCTCTGTCTCTGTCTCTGTCTCTGTCTCTCTCTCTCTCTCTCCTAATAACCCCAGGTGCACAACTCTGCCTGGTTTGGTTTACACGCTATGTCCTATAGCCTGACGAGCACAGCATATTGCACATTGGTGGGACCACAAGGTTGGAAGGGAGGAAAAAAATACTTGCTCACATCTGCTGTTCGACAACCAAGAGTTCTTCATCTGGACAGACAGATCACATGCTACATTTGGTGGTGGAACCTAAGACTCTAGTTCCCCTCACATTATAACATCTCTAAAGTCCTGCTCAATGTCATGTCCTAGTTTAATTGGCCACATTTCTCCTTTTCTAGCAGTACATAAGATAGTGGTTCCTACAGTTGATAGTATCTTAGATTAAGTGAAATGTGCTATATCTGAAAGCACATGAGGGTCAAAAGGAGAGTACAAGAATAATAGCAGATCGCACCAGCCGTAGTTGCGATTGCCTGGATCAAGGAAAAGAATGCCGGAGATCAAAACCTCACTACCAAGAGGGAGACGGGGCTTAGACTGAACCACATAGCCGTTTTGTTTTTGCAGATAGAGAACCTGAGCTTCTGTCACTGACTCAGACAAGTCGCCTGAGGAAAATTGCTCCAACTCCCAGAGCCTTTGTTCCCTGGCTTAAGAACCCACAGTTCAGTAGCTTGCCTACTACTCCGGGAATGGTCTATGAGTTAAAGAATTGACAACCCATCAGGTCAGCTGCACTTCTAGTATTCCGAACACTTCCGGGGGCAGTAGAGATATTTTGTGAATGCCTATGGGTGCCCAAGGAACCCCGTGTCAGAAGCAAATTATTCCACGCACCCGGGCTCTGTAATGTTCATGAGTGACATTAGTAATGCTTTATTTCCCTACGTAACTTTTAATTGCTCAGAAAATAGCAAAGGGGCACCATGGAAGCTGCAACCCAAATGACTTTGCAGGGCCTCCTGCTGTGCCCTCCAATTCGGTTTTCAAGATTTATCTCCTCTCAGAATTAACTAGAAGAAGGAGGAGAAGGAGGAGGAAATGCTAAATAGCTGCCTCATGTTACGACAAATTAAGTTCAGTTTCCATAATGGCAAAATACACTAGGTGCATATTAACCAGACATTTTACTGTGAAGACTTTTCTGAGGACTGTTTTTGGTTTTGTCTCTAAAAGAGTTTCCAGATCCAACATCCCTGCAGCATTTTTTTTTTTTTTGAGAAATCCAAGTTTGTCTGAGACAATTGTCTGAGCATATAAAATACTTGTTAATGCAAAATGTCTGGTTGTTCCAATGTCCCAGGGATGAACTAATGGAATGAGAGTGGGAGATAACTTGGGAGTTTGAAAAACATGATCTTCCCATTCACCTTGTGGGCGCTGGGTTAGTAGTACGCTGATGCAAGAGAACGTAAGACCCATTAACAGTAACTGAGTAGAGAGTCTGGAATTGCTACCTCCTAGGATGTTGTCAGACAAGAGCCATAAATTCCAAGTAAGTAGGTATCACCACACTGACTTTCCATTTCACAGTGGGGGAAAAGGGCAGCAGTGCATGAGACATATCTGTCTTGCAGACATGATCCTGCAAGAAAAAAGGGACGCATCAGCCTTTATTCAGGAGGATTTAGGAGCAACTGGACTGTAGCAGTTCTGCCCTTGTTGGAGACTAGCGTCTAGTGCTCCATTTAACTTTGTGACTGACATGCAAGGAATGACAACATGTCAGTGGCCAGGTGTCATCGAACGAATAACACTTGACTCATCTGAAGAACAAGAGATTCTGTCCCCTACAAGAGACTCTTCCTGCCGTGTGCCCAATTTCCCATTTGGTGGCATTCTGGGCATCACAGACTGCTTGGACATTTATTGGCTCAGTCCATTAATCATTCAACAAGTGTTTCTTGACTGTGCCTAGAATGTGATCCTCAGCCCTGTTCTAATCCTGGGAATGCAGCAGCAGATAAATTTAGATATATTTTAATAAAACCAAATGAAACAAAACCAACCCCTGTCTCTATGCTGCTTGATTCTAGTGGATCTCTGTGACTTTCATCCCTCCAGCTCCCCTTTGCAGAATGCCACTCCTTCAGTGTCCTCCAGGGTGCCTTTCTCGGGCTCTGTGATGGAGCTGAGGCTGGTGGAGCCCTTGGCGTGCAGAGCAGGTACGAATTCAAGGCTTGGAGGATCGGGGCTGCAGCCCCTGTTCACCACCTGAGTTGACTGTTACAGCCAGAGAAAAGGCCCACTATTTCAGCAGGTGATAGGGACCTAAGCCGGTGAGACCTGAGTCTAGAACTCTGGCAGCCATCTCTGCCTCCATTGCCCACCCTCTCCCAAAAAAGCCCAGCATACTTATGCCAAGGCTAGTCTGGGCTGTGCCACCAAATTCCTCCCTTCCTTTAATCTGTTGAACTATGAAGGTGCAGATTTGCCCTACCCCGTGGTACAAAGGCCCCTCCTTTCATGGACAGACAACAGAGTGCGGAGACTCTGTCAGGTTTTGGAGTCAGACAGGTAGATCTGACAGGCACTGCACCCGAAGCTTCGATTTCAACATCTTTCTAATGGGGACATTAAGCCCGTCCTCGAAGCATTGCACGTAGTAGGAGCAACACAGAAGACAAGGCTCCTTTTCTTTCTACCCTGTCCCTTCTCCCCCATCAAAGACCCATAATGGATAGTGCTGCGACAAATTGATCAAGCTGCAAAATGAAGTTTCCCAAGCAAGGTCGTGCTGGCTAAAGGTTCTTACAAGGGATCTGTGATGGGCTCCAGCCCTTAGCATAGGAGTTTGGATCAGCTTCCAGCTCCCCTCCCCTGGAAGTTGAGGCACAAAGGATTAATGGTGATCATAAAGCAAACTGTGTTTTCTTCCAGGAAGAGTTACATTTTAACTTGGAAGAGTCTGTTTCTGTAAAGAGACGATTCCTAATTGCAAGCATTAAATTGGACTTGATTGGCGGATCATTTTGCATATTGAGGGGCTGGTCTCCCTGCCTCGGCATCCACCTATTCTCTTGGTGGGGGAAGCTAGGCCTAGTGGTGAACGCATGGCACTACCTGCTCTGAATTCACCTTCCTCCTCTCTGAAATAAAAATGTGTGGTTTGGGCTACAACATCTGAACCACCCTTACCCCATATTTATCTTGGGAGAAAGGAAACCTCGTTCTGCTAATGAGGCCCCAGCACGCCTCTCTCTTCTCCTGCTGCTCTAGTGTGGAAATAGCCCAGGTTCTGTCCCAAGCTTAGTGCTCTCCGACACAAAAGTCAAATATAGTGCAAGATTCTCCTTGGTGGCAGAGGGAGTGGCAGTAACAAGCTGTTCCCAGAAGCAGCAGTGCCAGAGGAGCAAGTGGAGGTGCCCGATGCCCTACATCCACAGAATTAGCAATCCAAGTGATGCCACCCGGGACTTGGTGGTGGCAGAGATCTCCTTGGTGGCTTATTCCGAGTGCATTTGACTGGGGTTCTGGCTACATAATTCCTTTGCCTGGTACTCTAACCTTCCAGAGACTCTGAATTACGAACTGTCCTTTCAGGGAATTTATTTCTGTCTAAATCAGCTAAAGGAAATTTCTGATGATGTCAAATAAGAATGCTAACTGATAGCTACTTGTCCACAAAGGATTTCTAAGTCCGCATCCTAGTCCTGACTTCTCATATATTCTGAACCTCATCTTTCTAGCCAAGAATCTTGCTTACAGCTGCCACCTCCAAATAAACACAAGAAAATTAATTTTTTGCTGAATGTCAACTCTTTAGTGTCATATGATCATCATTGGTTGATGGAATGCCCTCCTCCCTCAGTAGTAATTAG